>JANHFX010002968.1:0-47989 GCA_027560015.1 Chloroceryle amazona
ATACTTTGAAAGTAAAATGCCTGCCACAGTCAAGAGCTTTAAGATCAGAAATGTATCTACCCCAATGGCTGCTTACTAAGAACAATATTCCCCCCCAGTGCTTTTAGAAAACCGGCCCTACATTGCTTATGCCAAAGGTATGACACACTGGAATAAGGGACAAGGACATGTTATGCCAATCACAGTTATTCAGGAGTTCTACTTAGAGAATCATTCAATCGTTTGGGTTGGAAGGGATCTTTAAAGGTCATTTAGTTCAAATGTCCCTGCAGTGAGCAGGGACATTTTCAACTTTGTCGTGTTGCTCAGAGCTTTGTCCAACCTGAACTAGAATGTTTCCAGGGATGAGGCACCTACAGTCTCCTTAGGCAACTTGTTTCAATGTCTCACCAACTTCAGTATAAAAAATTTCTTCTTGATATCTAGTCTGAATCTACTCTGTTTTAATTTAAAACCAGGACCCCACGTTCTGTCACAGCAGGGCCTGCTAGAAAGACTGAACCCATCTTTCTTAGAGGCCCATTTTAAGTACTGAAAGGCAAAGATAAGGTTTCCCCAGAGCCTTCTCTTCTCCAGGCTGAACAACCCACAGCTCTCTCAGCCTTTATTCTTTCTTAAGGGGTGTTCCTGCTCTGTGGTCATTCTTGTTGCCCTTCTCTCCATAGTGCCAATTGTGGCAGTTCAGTAGCTACTTCAAGAGTCCATCCCTCACAAGCATGGATGCTTGGACTTATTAACATAACAATGATTATCTGAAGTCTGTTCTTCACAAAAACGCACACCCAGCTTTGCTGAAGTTATAGTGATTTTCCTCATGGTGTTTCTTTCTTTGAAACAGTATGTAAGTGGTCTCTGCAGCCACTTGAGAGAAAGGAGAGGAGCAGAGGGGGAAATGATGTCTCAATGTTTGCTTACTATGACCATAGGTAATAAAGCTTCTATCTGACATGTCTCAAATTGTACTTGAAGTCCCAATAGTCTCTGCCAGCTTTAAATAGTACTGCATCTCCTCCCTCAAAGAAGAAAAATTTTAAAATACAGTTTAAAGAAAATATACATCTCCATTTAGATGAACAATATAGTAGGCTTATCCAAGATCTTAAAATTTGTAGAAAACAAGTTTAGTCTTTCTGCTTATAAAAATGATTATCATCGATTTCATCTTACCTCTCTGATCTTCCTGATATGAATATAATTTAATCGACCCCACTCAAGCTCTTCCTGGAAAAGTGAAAAATGCAAAGGCAAGAATTGTCAGAATCTTATTTCTTCTCCTGCAAGTAAGCTTTCTCTCATATTCTTCTGTGCAGACACAAATAATAGTTATATGTAATGATGGAAGAATTTGATCTCATTTCACAGCCTTCTCTGCATCTATATCAATCAAGTATTAGGATATATATGAAACTATAAGACAACTATATATTTGACTAATAAACTGTACTGTGGTTACCACCAGTGCAGCTTTGAGTCATCTAAATTTTTCATATAAACCTTTAAGTCCAACTCCTCTATATTGCTACTACTCCTGCTCTGTCAGGGGGTTTGGAGTAGATGATCTTTCAAGGTCCCTTCCAACCCCTAGCATTCTGTGATACTGCACAATCTACTTTAAGGTGGACACTTCTTCCAAAAAAGCAGAACTCTGATCTGGATGCATAACTTTATCAGACTTCTGGCCATCTTGGCTACTCATTACAACTCAGCACACTAGGGTTACACAGTGGTGCTCATAATGCATGTTATGCTCTGAAAGAAGGGGAGAAATAAAAGGTTTTATCTTATACACACTGGAGGCAGCTCTCATTGCTGTATTACAGTTTTCTGTGATGGATGCACATAAAGATCTTCCATCTTTCAGTCGTTTTTGCTCTGGGGGGAGATTTGTGTGTTTCCTTACAAAATAAAAAGACATCTGTGCATTTTATTAAAAACATTTATTTCTATTACAGATCAATTTCACTTTTCAGGTTGGATATAAAACTCTGGCCACTGTTTATCAACCTGTGAAAGGGACCACATAAGGTATTGCTTTCGAACACTCAGCTTTTGATTCAAAGACTCACATTCTCTTAAAGCTTCTAAAGTGTGCTACTCTGCTTACAAAAAAACATAACTATTATAAAGAGATTGCTAGCAAAAATTTCTTACTAAGAATATAAAATACTTCAGCATTGAAGTCACAAACCTTTCATAGAAGAAATAAACTTCAACCAACCTTGGGATGGCTCAGCTGTCCTTTTAGTTTGCAGGCTTGCCATGCCTAAGGAAGAGGGGTGTAGCATTCAGGCACAAATTGGACTGCCTTATTAGTAATTATTACAAATATTAATGTGACATTTTATGAAGTTTTTTCTATACCTATACTGAAAATAATTTTTAACACCAATTTAAAAACTAGAGATGCCCTTGGGCTAACACAGATTACAAAGATTTAAGCAGAAAAAAGCATGAGGACATCAGAATCACAGTAATTTAGGTTGGTGGAGACTTATTCAGATCAATTGATCCAGTGTCCCACACAGCAGGGCCAATTATATCAGGTTTTTGGGGATCTTGTCTATAAAACCATGAGTAGCCTTGACTGATGTCATGGATGAACCTGCTCTGAGCAGGAGATTGGATTACAGACCTCCCGTGGTCCTTTCCATCCTTAATTATGTAATGATTCTACTCTAGTGTACTGCTTGCCTACTTGGTTCCTAAGCGGATATAAATACTTCTCACTCTTATGAATTGCCTTACTCTTATTTTGTTGAGCGTGGGCAAGACTTCTGGGTCTCCTTTGCTCATATATGACCACACAAAGTGGTGGGGCTGCAATATGTAATTTTAAGAATGCATTACTGGAAAGCTCTAAGTGTTGCAGGGCTATAAATGTTGAACTACAAAATGCTAAAGAACAAGAACTGCTGTAGGAAGATGACTTTTCAAATCAGCTTTGAGCTTATGGCAATGCAATGCCACATTTGCAGACTGAAAAGGAGTCCAAGCACTAGTGGATGAACTGCAATTACAGACATTGCCTCAAACTTGCCATCAGCTCCTGCAACTAAACTGGAAACACAGCATTTAGGCCACTGACTTTCTGGACACAGCTTAGAGATTCTGAAACTTGGTGCATTCCAAAAGTGGACCAAGCATGTTATGTTCTGAAGCTTTAAAGGAGTATGGCCTGTTTTGTGTAGGAAGAGGTACAACAACCACCTGCTAAGACAGCAACATACAACAGGATATGAACCTTCTGTTCTGAGAAGAGATGGACTGAGTATTAAAGCATATGCAAATATTCATAAACAGAACAACTTAGATGCTTTGATTTAATGCTGTAAAAAAGCAGGCTGCTTTTAGAACCTTTCTTTTCTCCCGTTTTGGGGAAAAGTGTGAACTGAATCAGATACAGTTCTGACATGGATGCCTTGAAAAGAAATTAACTTACCCTGAATATTAATGAAAATAATCTGACAGGCAACAAATCTATGACAAATGCTTGCAGAATCCATTTCTTCTAATTTGACAGCAAGCCACCTCACAATACAATTTCCCATCTTTTTGTGGACACTATTAGCCTAGTTAAATAGCCAGGCTGCATTTCCCTGCCTTGATTGAGGCTGACATACTGATTTTAAATAATGTTTTTCACATCCACCACTTCCATAGCCAAGCATTCTAATATGTCAGAAAAATTAACTCCACTTATTTGACACTGCATTTTCTTTTAAAAAACATTATTTAAAAACAAAACAAAACATACCACTTAAACCAAGCTGATTAGGATTTACTTTCCTGGATTCTCTTCTTTTGACCTTTTGACATTTTCTGATTCACTGGAACTTTTTCCTAAGCAAAGGCTTAGAAAAAAAAGCCATGCTAATGAGCCACAGAACTCCAGCCTACCCTGGAAGAAATCTAATTTGAACCAGGGAGTTTGAAAACAAGCTCTTTCCCTGTTCTATTCTGATACTCAGCCATCCAAAACAAAGCCTTTCTTACGCTTAGGACACAGCCTTCAAAAAGCATCCCTAAGCTAGGAGTAATGCAAATTTTTTAACACCTTCAAAGCACAAATCCTGCACTGATCCTACAAAGGTGAGAGCTCTGTCTTGTTCTATCAGATTTCACCAGAAGACAAGTTGGAAAAAAGACTTACCTTAAATGCATTCACAATTGCAATACAGTCACTCTTACTATTCTCAGTGAAGAACAATTTGTTCCTGGTAAAACAAGAATAATTATCAACAATGCTCCTTTTCAAATATTGATTATACAGTTCAGAATGCTACACTATTAACACCCTCCATGACTTTAATAAACAAGGTCAATACGGTGTCATTATTTGTTCATATTCACATCTCCTTGCTGAAGGCAAACTGTGTGGGAAGAATAATAAAAAAAATAATAAAATCCATGCTATTTAAACAACCCCACATTTTAATAGACACTGAAACATCACAGCAAAAAGGCAAAGCTTTTTTTTGTGTGCTCATACATGAGGAATCAGGTCTTGTACTCAGAAGATGACAAGCTAGCTCTGTGATACTAATTAGTTGACATAGAAATAGATTTCAGTATCTTAGCTGCCCTAGAAAAGTTTCTTTTGGCCCTGCACTTCAAGTCTTCGACAGAAAATAAGACTCATGACATGGAAAATTATATTTAGTGCTCAATTTAGCCTTCTGCCACCAAATATAGTCAGAAAGTAGTAAGACATCTAGGGTCATACCTGTATCCATCGACATGCTGTTTGAAAGGTACTGCAAAAAAATTCTGCAAAGAGAATGCTGCAGCTACAACAAGAACAAACCAAAATGAAAACCTGCAAATCACTTGGTTTTAGAGAAATGTTCTCACATTCTTTTTTCAGTTACCTATAATAAGGCATTCTTCTAAGCACCCGAAGATGTGCCCAAGGACTACCAATTTTCCAAGATGCAGATTCACTGGCAACTGTGCCAATACCCTTCCTAAGAAAGTCAGCTCACCATCATAGGGATTTTCTTTTGTTTGCATGCAAGTTTTAAGTGCTCCCAGCTAGAAAAATTAAAATATATTCTGTTGTAAAGGTTGATGAAGTATGTATAAGAATAGTTTGCAAGAAAAAGAGACAAGTAGTAAACAATTATCTCAAAACATCAATTACTCTCAAAACTGCAATTAAGCTGAAGCTCTTAAATCAATTTTAAAAGCCTACAAGTATCATTGCTTATGCACTTTTTTTTTTTTCAAAGTTTTATGTAATGAATGTTTTGCCCTGTATCAACTTCATAATGGAAAAGCAAAAATTACCAACTTCCATGCATAGGTCAGAAGGGGATATTCAGGTTGACCCCTATACATCATGATGGGGAAGAGTATGATTTTGCTCCTTATTAATAAACAGTTTCACTGAACAGAGTTCAAGCTCTCTTACGTGTTTCCTATTCTTTCTCACCACAGATGTTAGTTCACAAACAGTACCATCACTCCCTGATGAAATTACAGTTCTGTTTTAATGAAGTAACTGCTGATATCATGCTGAAGATGATGGTAACCAAACAACAGTCAAATGTGAGGAAAGATTCTCTATACGAAGTTCCTAATTCAGGTTTCAATTAAGGCTACTACTACCATAAATACAAAGAAAGCTACTTCTACACAACATTTTTATTATCTTGATTTTAACAACATTAAAAGAATGCCTACCTCTTTCAGCTGAAGTACAGTACGTTCAATGTCACTGACACTGGGTGGAGAAAGAGCTGTTGCCAGTAAGTCTTTTGGTCTCCCCATATCAAGCATTTTTACTTTTAAGATTGTAGTTCCCAACGGACAACACTGAAGGGAAGACAACGTTATTGTTACTCCCCTCCATGAGAAGTATGACAAAGTGGTTTATATGAAAAAAGAAGTTTACAATTTAGTAAAACCTGAAAATAATTTTGTGTAGCTATGGATATTTTTCTTTTGAACAGATTCCTTATTTCTGATCACACATTCATTCTACTGCTACAAGGCATCTCCTTCTATGAAAAGAACCATGTAAAGTGGTCTTTGTCAATTATTTGTCAGCTTGATTTCTTTTCAGCTCTATAGTTGTAACTATAAAAAATTGTACAATGTCTTCAGGAAAAGTAAAGCAAAACTTTTTATTGTCTCTGTTGTGACCACATGCCATTAAAAAAAATTCTTAATGTTCTACAAGTCTTACCAGTATCTCAGGTACTGACTTCTCTGGAATAAGTTCTGTCCAGAAGTTCTTGTGCACAAGCCTGTAACAATACCCTTTGGAAGAACGTCCAGCACGACCTTCACATAAAAGAATAAATCACCAATCCGTAAACTGCGCAAGTTTCAGGCCATTCAGAACCCATCCATCTACAAACCTTCTGGGCAGCTGAGCAGCACTTGACAGCTGATGCTGCAGGCTGACCAGTATTTTGATCTCTTGTAGCATACAAGCCCAGTGGAGGCATTCTCTCTATCCTTTCCTACATAAGGATTGGATAAAATAATTCTACTTTCATAGCAGCTAACAAAAGTGTTACTGAAGTATCTCACTCAAATACACCTTTCATGTAACTGCCCCCAAAACAGCATCTATCTTAGATGAAAAGATATGAGAAATCCTGCACTAAAATGCACTTCCTCAAAACCAGGGAAAGACAAGACCTAATAAATCTGATTTTAGCATAGATAAATATGCCAATGCATGTTTCAGCATACCCCAAAATAAAGATTGTTATTATTCTATTAGTATTGCATTTGTATTCCTTTACACAGTGAGTATACTCAGATTTCCAGCAAAAATCTTCTACATGAACAACTTCCAGGATATCATGAAGAAGAGCAAAGTGTCCTTGTGATCTACGATTTCTAGAAATTCAGACTCAGAAAGTTTCACAAATCCAAACACCATTCCCTTCAACATACTAAAAGGTACTCCACTCAGTGGGATACTCCACTAGGGAATTAGGCTGTATTTTTAAGTCCTATAGGTAACAAGTGCAAGTCTGCTATACCAAATGCTGCTTCTACTGGCCATACATTGTCTGGTTGTCATAACCTTCACTGACCCAGAACCAAATGGGAATAAATCTGCGTCTTGGGTTTGCATGACAAGCTCTTGGTACCAGAGGGGTTACAGGGGTGGCTTCTCTGAGAAGGTACTAGAAGCTTCCCCTACATCTGACAGGGCCTATGCCAAATGGTTTCAAGATGGACCCACCACTGGCCAAGGCCAAGACACTGCTGTGGCTATTTCAACTGATATAAGAGTGACAAATAGACACAGAAGTTTCTTTTACTGCTAAAACTCACAAGTAGTTAATAAATACCTAGCAGTACCTATCTTCACTTTTTAAAAAAAGGCCCCTGGTAAAAATGTTACTATTAAATAACAAAGAAACCCCCTAAGTTTTACAGTCCATGAAATTTATATTTTTCATTAAAATACAAAACTCTCCTCTGGAAAAATACTTATACCTGAATGTTTCAATTTGTTCAACTGTTTAATTACTTGTTTTAATATCCTGACATGGTAAGGAATTACATTTTTGTATAAACTATGTGAAAAATAATTGGTGCTTTATACTGTTAATAAAATGAAAAGCAATGTAGAATTCTCCATGAAGGTCAGCTTCAAAAATTCATTTCCATTACCACTTGTCATCTTACCTTTTCTTTGATTGCAGTTTATTTTGGATGCCCAGCAAAGTCTCAAACTTTGGTAACTAGTTTGCTTATCACAAACCAAAGTTCTTGTTAAGCAGAAATCTATCACTGCAATAAAGGAAAACACCCAAACCTTGGTACTATTACAAAATACTTTAGCCTCATAACAGTAGAAAAAAATACTGGTTGTTATGGTGTTATCTGAAAAGTTAAGTTTCAATTATTTGAAAACTAATAAAGAGAACACTAGATTTATAAACAACCAGACACAGGATACACTGAATACTAATAGAACTGCAAATAGATTTTAACACAAATATAATAAACAGAGAAAATTACAAACACTAAAAGCAATCATATCTCCATTTAGACATTCTAGATCACAATTTGTATAATTGGATGCATTTATTACAAAATATAGTAAGAATGCAAATAAAAAGCTTAAGCTACTTGTGACATGAAGTCTGACGTTGCTTGTTGAATTTGCAAAGATTCAAAATCAACACCCCACTCAGCAGCTCTATTTTTTCATAATATTCAGATTTAATTCTCTGCTCTTCAAGAATTCAACAACTGTCAAAATAAAATTGCAACAGCAACCACAGAGCGTTAGGGGTTGGAAGGGACCTCGAAAGATCACCTAGTCCAAGACCCCTGCCAGAGCAGGATCACCTAGATCAGGTCACATGGAAGCGTAGCCAGGCAGGTTTTGAAAGTCTCCAGAGGAGACACCACAACCTCCCTGGGAAGCCTGTTCCAGTGTCTGTCACCCTCACCGTGAACAAGTTTTTCCTTAGGTTTACCCGAAGCCTCCTATGTTCCAGCTTGTATCCATTATCCCTTGTCCTACACTGGATGTCACTGAGAAGAGCCTGGCTCCATCCTCCTGACACCTGCCTTTTATCTATAGACATTAATGAGGTCAGTACTTTGTAAAGCATTGCGGAGATTTAGGCTTGCACAAGTAAGGAAACATTAGAAATATACTGTATGCACAATTACAAAATTTAGATGCCTTACCATATTTAACATCAGGAACCGTTACAGAGCTCTCAGTTATATTTGTAGATAGAATAACCTGAATGTTCAAGCAAAAAATAAGCAGCGAATGTATAAACAAAAAAAAATTCACATTAATATTTGTACATGGAAAATCCCAACTTGTTATGAAGGAATATAAATGTAATGGCAACATAGGATTTCTGCTCTGTATATTAAAAAAAGAAAAAGCAATATGACACAAGAAAGCAATTTTCTCATGCTAAGATCAGAGAAGCATAATAAAGTACTAAAGCATGCGACAACAGAGAGGAAGAATGGAAATATTTCCCTATGCTTTTGTCTTAACGAAAGATTGCACTATTAGCAGTGATAAAGAAAGCAAAAACACTAGCCAAAATGTAGGGTACAAAAGCAAGAGACTATACTGGGCGACTACTTTGCTATGCAGTGCCACCACCAGCATACTACTGTCATGCAAGTGCAAGAAGAGACATGCATCAACTATTCTGAAGGATATAAACAGCGTTGCACTGTAATTTACGGATAACTTCCTGCTATCACACTATTATTACTCTAGCAAAAGGTCTCATATGCTTAAAGTAATGATTCAACAATATTTACTTTTCTGTAGCCAGGAACTGTAGGCAAAAATATATTACTTTGCTCTTCTAATGGCACACACGAGTGAAGTTGATACACTTGCCACCTAAAGAAAATTTGTGAAGTAGTTGGTGAAATAGTTACTGATGCAAGAATATAAAAAGTAATTTACACCTCTGTGCTAAATCATAATATGGACTTAGAACTCATACAGTTGAAGGATTTGTGTTCAGGTTTAACTGAACTGAACCAAATGTGGTCTAACTTACCTTGTGTTAAATATACGTGACAGACACGAGTGCATGTAGCTTATTTCATTCAAACCTAGGGAAAAAGTAGTAATCAAGAGTTTGTTTTCTTTCTAACGATCACTAACAATTCTAAAACCAATTCTCACATCTACTTAAATTCTTAACTGACTTGCTACCTCCTTTTCACTGTATCTAATAAAACAACAAAAGATTTAAACAGCAAATGTAACGAGTCACTGAAACACTGAGAGTCAATTTTTCAAGAGTCATTTTGCATAATTTTACACTAACTTAAATGGCAACATCAGAAATAAAGGCCATCTGCCAGTGTCCAATTATGAGCCCTTATTTCAGTTCCTTACAACTGCCAGTGCTCACCACATGCCGAATGTCTGGTCTGGGATAAATTTGGTGTTCCAGCCAAAACAAGCCATTTCCAACAGCAGGGCCAAGGGAAAAAAAAAATTAAAAATTAGTTATTTCTGCCTTAGCCATCTTACCTGTGGCAGTTCCAGTGCCCATTGCCTGGGGCGTGGATTTCACGCCTTCTAGGAGAAGCACCATGACTAAGCCATTTTTGCTGTCTTCCTGAATACCTCCACAGACATGAACTTTTCTGAGATGGCTAGTTTACTTTTTATTGAGACTTAATTCCAAGAGATCCCTTTTATTAAAAAAAAAATAAAATCTGTCCAACATGGGGCTTCTCTGGTTGGATATTTAAAAATTAAATTATTCTGTAACTGCAGGACAGGATCGCTGCAATTTTCAGTGAGGCTAAATGTAGTTTGAGTACCTGGATGTGACTCTTTAGATGAGTCTTACATAAGAATTGAGAAGACAAATGCAAGTGGAGGAGAGATATTTTCCCGAAAGAGAGAATAACGTCTTACATTAGAAATGAGAGGAAAGAAGAGTATGTGATTGCCTGAAAATTGTGATCAAATTACAGTGAGCAAAGAAAAAAGGCCAGAAAGCAAGAAACGTATTTAGCAAGAAACCAAAATGCTGTCAATACAAGCATTGCTGAGAAAAGAAATTGAAGGAAAACACAGAGATTAGTCAACTACTGGAGTCAGAAAAACTAAAATGAGAAGATGCAGCAAGTGACTACAGGTAAGGGAGATAAAGGAAGTCAGGGTTGGGGACAGAACAGGTAAATTGGAAGAGGAAAAAAAATGGTGGTGGTGTGGCAGTCAAGAGTGAAATTTAACAGTTTGTTAAATTCTGCAGGCTACTACAGGGGAAAACAAGGGCATGAAAACCTTGAAAATAATAATAAAAAAACAAGACCAGGAAGCCTAATTTACACTACAATTCAAACTAAAAAAAACTACAAACTAATGACTAGCACAATAATGAAGCTATTAACAGAAGTCTAAGCAAAACACCTTCAGCACTGTAGAGAAAAGACATGAAGATGGGAAAATATAAATACAGCACCAAATTTTAAGATTATTAATATCAAAATAAAATGTGCCTGATCATGAACTAGAGCATGTCATTAAAGGTAAAGAGAAAATACAAGAACACCATGATATAGTCTGTTTGGATACAGCCTGCCAGACCTACTTGATCCCACTGGGTACTGCTCAACTATCTCGCTATCTAATGGTTCCTACTTGCCATACACAGATTTTACAGAGGGTAGGGACTGACCTCACTGTGCCCAAAACAACAGTTGCTCCTGACACTGAGGTGACTCTCCACTAGAACATAACCATGGGTTTTTTTCAAAGTCTTTAACTAGCAAACTTCCATGTCCGTGAAGTAAACTAATACTTGAAGCAAGAGGTAACAGATTTGTGATGCTCAGGAAACCCAGTCTGCAGCCTAGTTACGCAAGTATCGGGAGCTTTTGTTCTGGCTCTCATTCTTACTGGAACCTCTCAGCTCAATTTTAAAGGCAGTGTAAGGTAACTTAGGATTCTGTTTAAAGAGAATGAAACTACACCAACCAGTGTATATGGGAAGAAAAAAGTGAATTTTACCTTTTAAAAAAAAGAATCTAAATAAAGACTATGCTATAAGCAGACAACAATGTCTCTAAAAGAATCCTAGGAACTTAACACAGCATTTAATAACTAATCTAAAAAAATGAGCTGCTGAATTTCTGTGGATTAACCATGGTATTACTTTTATTACCATAACTTCATTTTTAAAATAAGCAGTCTTAATTGTTGACTTAGAGCTCTTCCAATTATTGCCATATTTGAAAAATACCCAAATAGACCAAAACACCCCAGTTTGATATGTGTATTAAAAAAAAAAAAAATCATCCCTGGAAGAAGTTCCAGAAGAAAGCTCATTAGATGACAAACAAGGAAAAACAAAGTTATCAAGATGTACACTAACCTGGCAAAAATACTAGCACACTTCCACGTTCTGATGTAACACTCAAGTTTGTTTTCTCCCTAACAAGAATATAGAGTTTCATTACTTTTACATCCTCAGTCTACTTTGTTACCCCCAGTTATTTTATTCTGAAAGAACAAGCAAAACAGCACATTTTTTTGTAACATGTAATATTTAAACTTTCTGGAGAAATGGAATTAAAAGCACTATTCACCACTGTGTTTTCTAAAAAACAAGGTATATAAATACTGGAACTAGAGCATTAGGTTTAATTCTGTCTTCAAAATTATGTCAACACAGAAATATTTTTTATTTATTTCATTGCTATATAAAAATAGGTTACCAAAGATCTTAAAATTAAAATGTAGTATACTACCACTGAATTCTATGCAATCTTATTCAGCAAGTTTTCAAGTATCTCTTGTATTCTAAAAATATCACTAGACACCTTTAACAAAAGCCTAGCAAGTAAAAGAACTGTTTTCAAGAACTAGGTGACAGTCAAAAGAATCATGACAAACTTAGAGGGAGACACCTTCAATTCCTCTGTTTCAAGTCAAGGAGCTAAAATAATAAAATAGAATCAGAGTGGTTTGGCCAGGAAGAGACCTTGGTCACCCAGTCCAATCCCGTTGCACTGAGCGGGGACATCTTTAACCAGATCAGGTTGCTCAGAACCGGAATGTCTCCAGGGATGGGGCCTCCCACCACCTCACTGGGCAACCTGTTCCAGTGCTGCACCAACTCATCTTAACATAATATACAACTAAGATTTTTTTCATTGTAATCATTCCTAATGTAAACTTTTTTTTCAGGTACCCTGAAAGTCTACTATATAATGAACACAAAGTATAGTTTTTAATGAAAGGTACATAGCAATGGATGCTCATAAAAACCCTTCTGGTATTTCAAAGCTGAAGTTCTAATGCCTCTGCTTATAAAAGGTAGCTGATTAGTAAAAGGGAGCTTAATTTGGCTACTTGAAACTTCAGTAAAACACCCTACCAGAAAAGATTAAAAGAAATAAGGAAAAAAGCTCAGAGGTCACTACTGTAAAAAAGTTTGTGCCATATATCCATATTTATGTATCTCCATCAACATCTGTACTCCAGAGGTTTGCTTGGAAACTGCTCAAGAGACCTTAAGTAAAATTTTGAAATTTTAAGATAGTATATGTAAAACTAAGTTTGGGAAAAAAAGCAAAACCAAACCACCCCCAAAAAAACCCCAAAACCAACCAAAAAACCCAACCAACCCCCCCAAACTTACACAATGAAATTGTCTTCAGCATACATTTATAAATTATTAGAATATATGCAATAAAATACATTCCTAAATACACCCTCAGTGTTAGATCAAAGTTGTAGAAGCAATTGCACTACATTTTCAGATACTAGACATCAATTTACAAAACACAGAGTAACAAATTAATATTTACTTATTTCCAAAGACAGTAAAGCATTAGGGTTAAGACAGTGAAAATTAACGCTTTCTTTGTATTCTTTTTTCATAGCTTAATGTATGTTTTAGTTTACAATACAATTTAATAGTTCTGGCTTTATTTACTCATATAAATAATATTCAGCTCTGGTCTGCAGCAGAAGAATCTAGTTTCCAGATGACACAGCTGACTTGAATGGTCACAGACTCCAGGGCATGAAGTGCATTTGAAGAACACAGGACATTCAGTACGAGCTACAAGCAGTCTTAGCGTGGTTATTCTCAGTAGAAATCACACAAATATATAAAATAAAAGCAGAGATGCAGAGAAAATTAAGTTACCACTAACAACTATAATACACGGACTGATGCTGTTCTTTAATTAGTGTCTCATTTCCTCAAACGATCACCGATTCCAGATCTTGAACTGTATCTTACCTCTTGGTCTTCATCTCCAATTCATCAAATGACAGAATCAAAGACACTGCTACCTCATACATTTCCTTTACTATCATCGGTTCCTCAATTCTTTGAGAGGGAAGCTGTATGGAAAAGTATTGACATGAACAGAGTACAAGAGGCAGAACACTGTACGTAATGTACGTGTGTCAATTTCTCAAGTGTTTTTCGATTAAAACTGATCCAGCACAAAGCTGTATAAGGACGTAGCTTGATCTGGAGCATTCATTACCTTTTAAATGGATATCTTCCTTCAAGTATCCTACCATTCTAATGCTAAAGAAACACTTCTGGTATTTACCTACTTAAGATGAGCAGTGGTACTAACCCCATTCCCAAATGTTTGCAGGACATACTATTATCCAGAAGTGCTAAGCACATGAAACTAACCACAACCCATGGCAATAAGATGACAAGGAGGAGAGGAGTGTGTATTAGGCAGAATCCTTCTCAAGGTTGCTATAACGCAGGTCTACCTGACTGCCAAATAAATCATGTACCTCTTTTGCATTTAAATTGTCTTTGCATTTAATGGGTCTTGAGTTTGAGGTCATAACCGGCCAAAACAGTTTTGGCTCTCATCTATTACAGTTTCCCAAGGTGTTCTTGGGAGTAAAGGCAGAGGAAGCACAAGTGTCCTTTCATTTGCTTCTTTACCAGCTCCAGCATTGGGACTGTATATCCAAATTCAAGGTTCAGTGCCACTGTACACACTCGACCTGTGTAGGTGCTTCAGAGAGCTAATACCACAGAAACCTGAACTACCCAAACAGACTATTAAAGTGATTTTTCTACCAGTTTCCCTGTCTTGAAGGAATGCACGAACAGAATCACAAAAGCGCTACTGCTAGCACCAATTTGGCAACACTGATTTGGAACAGCTTTTGCTACTGCAACCTCAGTCCTTGGCTTTCCAACCCTTATAAGAACAGCAAACTTCCAGCACAGCATTGTGAGGTTGCCTTGGTGCTGCAGAAAGAGTAATTTCTGAAGACCCCAAGAAAGTTACCCTTTTTTCTGTTAGATGATGAATACAAAGATAAAAAAAAGTAAGAACTTGACACTATCCTTTCCACTTCTCTGATCCCCTTGAATGAACCAGACAGGTAGACTCCAGATGTACAACTCTGTCAGTCCCAGAGCTTCTTAACTGCATTTTACACCCACTAGTGTAATGCTTTTCTAATGAAGGTTGATTAGTCCCACGAGAAAGTACAGACAACATTCTAGTAGTTTTGAGAAGTAGCACTTCTCCCCCCCACTGATATATGATAATCTAATAAATTTATCTTTTCTGGCCTGCTCAAACGTAAGATTTTTGGCTTTAGATTATCCCTGCTTAAATAACTGTCAAATTTGTCTTTTCAATTTTGTTAACAATTGTACCTTTACTATTCTCTAACGTGACAAGGCTGCCACATCACTCCTAATAAAAGGTAACATGACAAACAGCAAATCCAAAAGCCCAGTAAGAGCTGACTGAAATAATACAACATAATTGGACAGCTTTTGACAGCAGTTCACTACCTTTCATCTGGACTCTGACTTTAATTCAGGGATGCAAAGGAGTTTTTACATATGTAAGCTAAAAATGGGACTCTCTTTTGCCTTAGGTAAGAAGCAGAGACATGGGATTTCACAGGTGTACTGCCAAGGAGTAACATGTAGACTTCCCAGCTGCTTAGATTTTTAAAATCCGCCCACATAATTAATTATAGAAGTAATTAGCATTTGGTATCTCCAATACTATATTATAGCAATAGGCAAGCATTTGTACAATGGGCTTTACATTTGCCTATAGATAGAGCCTTCATGCGTTTTTCATCAAAACCTGCGTTTCACAGATTCCTTGGGGCTTAGAGGGTGCTGATATGACAAAATAATGATTCAGGTAAACATCCAAAACAATGTGTTTACAAAAGCCACTATGCCAAAAGAAAAATAAACTACTTTTTATGAACCTATACTCAAAAATTATTCAGGAGCAACTATAAATTGCCCAATTTCTGGACATGGGTAAGCCAGTGCTACACTGAAGAGTTTCTCCCTTCCTTCCCTCTTTTTTTCTTTCCCACAAATGAAGTAATTCAAGTGGAAAGCTTTATTTTTGATTCAGCTAGATGTCTATTTAGCCATAGCAAAGGGTTTACTGCAAACAGGGATACAGGAGAAAAACTGATGACTGGCATTTCTATTTATCTTACAAATCACAACTAATTATCAGTGGATTCCCAAATTATCCAAATGAGAACTGCTCAAAGAAAATTTTTATTTTTAAGCATAGTTTTAAAACTTTATCACCTACAGAAATAAGTGACGTATTGGTGCCAAGAGCTCTGCTGGATTCTTAAAAGAATTATACATCCGTACAGTAACATCCAATTACTTGAAGATTTTCTGAGAAGGGACAGAGGTTCATACCTCACAGCAAATGAGACAAAGGACAAAACTGATTTCAATTGAGATGCTTTATGGAATGAGTTATGATTTATATCATCTCATTTTACAGTTAATTTTAAAATCAAAAGGGAACTTGGAAAAATTCTATCAAAAAAGCAAGTATCGTTTTTAACTTCTAGTTTTTATGTGAGTTTTAGGAGGTTTTAAAGACAAGAATAAAATATTAAGAACTAAAGCCTGAAGCATGTACCTTGGGCAATTAAATCAAATTGATTTTAATTTTAGTACAATGAAAGATGTGTCCCTGCTTCCATATGGCAGCATTAACTCCTTACCTGCCCTAATACTCAGGCTCTCCTTTCATTCTTATTAGGATGCTACCTAAATCTACTTCAACTTCCCATGTTTAGAAGTATTTTTTTCAATAACACCACTATTCAGAGACAATCTCCACACACAGCATTGTAAGAAACAAGATGCAAGAACAAACATCAATGCTTTCTGATTTTTTTTTCCTTCATACATTAAGAAAAAAAGAAGAAAAAGAAAAGTCAAGCGTACTTTTGTGCTTCTGCTGTTGCCCTAAGGTACTCCTGTTGCCTCAAGTAAGTTCTTGAACAATCACCCTTCTACTGAAGAAAAGAATGGCTATAGCTAGGACAACACAACAAAGAAACAGAGCTAAATGCTCATATACACAGAGAAAATAAATAAATAAAATAAATAAAAAAGCATAAGCACTGAAAGCAGATCCTTTTGTTTGTGATCTTCGCAGTGAAAGGTGCGGCAGCTGACACACAGCTCAAAGTGCAACTATGACAAATGCAAGTCAACTGAAGTAGACTTCTTACTGAATTTCTTGGTTATCTTTTTGTTGTCATGTACCATCAAAAATCTTTTACAAAAACCATATAGTACATAATCTTCACCATATTACCTACCTGTGCTGTCACACTAATGTATAAACCTGATGGGCCAACCGATGTATGTATTTAGTTTATTTTTTTGGCTGCCTTAAAATTTCAACAGTTGACAGCCTTCTATTTTAGGCTGTGCTAAGGCATAACCAGTGCCTGTGCTATGTACAGCATAAGCAATTATTTTCTTCTGAGTTTCCCATAAACTCCCTGTTTTTTGTTTTAATGCTTGAATTTAGTTTCTGCAGAACTGAGGGATGAAAGCTAAATAATAACAGTATGTTCACACACTGCTACTTTTTAAGTGCATCCCCTGCTTCATTGATTATATTAAAATTTTAAGTGTTCAAAATTATCAAAATTAACCAGTAATCACTCCCATGCCCCAGTTATTTTTAAACTGGCTGTCACTATTAAAAGCTTGAGTGAATTTGTTATACTTTAACTTCTTTATATTGCCTTGGACCATAATACTGAAAGAGTTTGGATATTCAAGTAAAATCCTACACAGCTGTTTTTCAACTTCAAAACAAGATCCTGTTACAAATCACAGATACCAAATTAATTTAAACTCGCATTTATTTCTTCATTATCTGTTGTCTGTGCAGATATGTGCAATACAATAGGAGCTCTACAGATCATGTAGGAACTCTACACAAATATACTGTGGTCTTCCTGAGCTAAAGATTGTCACAGCAAATGAATTTTCAGCCATTACTACCCTTCTTCAGCATTAGAGAAGCAATTCTCCAGTGCAGCCATTATGGGCTAAGTGGTCACTAAGGGTCTGGTGAATACCTATTTATCTAACATTTTTGTCACACAAAATTACTTATTTGCCATGGTGGCCTAATATGGCTACAACAGAGTTCAAAACTACTGTGTAACAGCTCTGGGATTATTAAAAAAAAAAAAAAAAGAACAGGGAGCACATGAACCTCAGCCAAAGCCAATTTGATAACATCAAACTTCTGACCATAAAGGCTTCTTTTCTGATGACTAAATCTTTCTGCCTTTGAGCTATAATGGCAACATGAACCAGCCCAGGAAATACTACTTGAGTTTGTCAGCTGTATTCAAAGTGATCTGTAAATCCCATTATGCTACCTTCTACATTATTCATCTCTGATGCAAACTACCAAACAAAATGCCACATACTTCTTAAAATTCCCAGCCCTTTACAGTCCATTTTTGTTTGAAAGAAAAACTGCTGGCAAGCAGACCCCTGTTTTATCATCATATATTAATTCTTATTTAGAACTGTAATATAAAATTGTTTATTTGCAATTTTATTAAACAGTTTTCAACTGACTATTGACATTTCTTTCTTAACATGTCCAAAGCCATAAATTTAGATATTTATAATACCTGGAAATGAACAGTGTGCTTCAAATCATCAAGATAATATTCTTCAATTGCATAAGGATGGCCTTCCACCTTAAATACACAGGCTGGTTTCGAACCATTGTGAACTGGAAGTGCAAAGTAATCAGCAAATTCTTTACAGTTGATGGAAGCAGACATCAATATCACCTGTTTAAAAAAATAATTAAAATAATTCACACAGTAAATGTAAGTTTTCACACAAATGCCACGTTATGCTGGAATCTCCACTTACTCTTTATGCTAAAATGTTCTAATTTTGGTTAGTACAAGTATATACCCTATGTATGTTTAAGATGGTCAAAGCTTAAGATTTCATAGGTAGCATGTGGAGAAAGGTAACCACCTGGAAGAGAATAGCTCAGGCTACATGTCTAAGGAAGAGAATTTGAACAACTTTTTCTTGTAGTAAATGTTCAACCTAAAAACATATAGTACACTTTCTTAAGCTTATGGTCCTCAAAAGAAAAAAAAGTGTATGTGAAGTATTTTCAACTCCTGTTTCACTGAAGAGTTAGATTAGATCAGTGCCTTTAACGCCATCAAAAGATGGGCTTACTTCTGTAAAAGCAGTAACTGCAATTATAACCCAGACTTAAAATCTTTACTATAATGATTTTGAAATATGTCAAAGAAGTTTTCACTCAGTTTCAGTTAATTTATGCAAATATAAAATAAAAATGTTTTCTAACAGAAAACATATTAAGACCTGTATGGATTCCTGCTGGTGGCACTAACCAGATAATCAGCATCAAGGGCAAATTCTTCACAAACCATATACAATCAAATTATTGGGTATTCTTGGTTGGCAGAAGGAAGTGCTAAGAAATGCTGAACAGCTTCACAATACTGGTTCTGAATTTAAACACAAGTGAGTTTTCCTTCCAGAAAGAGAAGGGACAAAAAGATGTGAAGCACACAGACATGCCCTATGCCAACTGGAAGGGCACTTTCAGTAAGCATGCTTGAATATCTAAACAAGTTACCCGAGTGAATCAATGCAGTGAATCACAGAACCATCTAGGATGGAAAAGACCCCTGGGATCATCGTGTCCAACCTTTCACCCTACTCTGCAAGTCTACCCCTAGACCATATCCCCCAACACTACATCTAGGCAACTCTTAAACACATCCAGGGATGGTGACTCAACCACCTCCCTGGGCAGCCTATTCCAATATCCCACCACTCTTTCCATAAAGAATCATATGGAAGAACACAGATTCCCTTCCAATAACAACAGAACCAGCCAGCTTAGGCTCAAGTTATGTCTGCTTTGAACAGACCAGTTCACATTAACTGGACAATTAACTGAAGCTCAAGGGAAATGTACAGTCTCACAAAATTTCTGCATTATTTACCTGAAATAGCTGCACAAAAATATACCAAGCTAGACTAACTATCATTTGCATTTTCTTACAACCAAAAGTTCATTATTTTGAGACCACAAAGACTAAGCATGTCATGCTAAAATCTGCAGTCTCCTTTAGTACAAACCACAACTTCCCAACATGCAGAGAAAAATCTCAGCCACGCTTTATTACTGTTTCTGCCTATATATAAGGATACATTATTTCTGGTTTGCTCCTCCCCACGCCTTCTCTATTTTTACAGATATGTTCTCCCGTCAAAAAAACAAAACAAAACAAAAACAACCTTAGTATTTCCAAGAGTTAACACTACTGTATTTAACCAAGGATAAGCACTGCCCTCAATACCAAATATGTAATTCTAGTCCAATAACCATCTTGCATTTTTTAGCCTTAAGCGGACTTCAGAAACTAATGCATTTTAACATGAGGAAAAAAAGTCTCTCAGAACACATTACAGCAGCCAGAAAAAGAATGCCCTTTAGCTTGCTTGACTATGAAGAGTGGCACACTAAATAATATTTTAGCAAAATATGATGACACATTTATGGTAAGTTCTTTAAAATATGCCCTTTGTGGATCAAAAACTTGTAAAAATTTCTTCTTGCACGAGAATGTAGCAGAATCCATTTGGCCGTACCTTTACAGACTGTGAATTTGTACGCAACAGTTTACGGATCACCAAGAGCAAGAAATCCATTTCTTCTGTGCGCTCATGCACCTAGGAGACATTACCCACAATTTAATTTTCATTAATGAATGCTCTTCTTTTTGACACTTCCTTTGCTACCCAATTTAATATTTTTGTAACGTGGAACAACAAGAGAAGAAAGAACACCTTTTAAGACTATGCATGTTAATCACATTTTAAAATCCAAACAGATTTTCAGATGACTACAGCACCCTTCATGAAAATCGTATGCCACCATTAAGTCATTTAAATTGCAGAATGAGTAGAAAACCAATCGTGAGCTCTACCCACTACTTCTACTATAGTTACCTATCACTGAAGTTGGGTAAGTCAATTGTACCACAAAGATCACAAATAACCAGGCAGGGTCTATGTTGATTTGTCTAAATGCTAAGCAAACTTAATAGACATCTTTAATTCCCAACGACTTCTAGCTATGACCAAAATACACAACTGCTTCCTAAAACATTATTTGCCACCCGATTCTTTATTCATGCTAGCTAGCATCTGATTTTTCTAACTACTCCTTGTTGTTCAGTTAATGCTTCTCAACAGTATTAATGATGATCATACCCCTTTCTTGAATGACAGTTTAAATGTGCAGCAGCTTTTTCTAGAGCTCAACATTCATGCCCCGTAAGGTAAACAACATATTCTAATATAATATAAAGATACATTTATATTCAGTACTGGCCCATTATGAAAATAATTTAGCTAAGGCAGTTTTCAGGCTGACAGCAAAAAAGCTTCTTGCTGTGAAAATCCATTAATTTTGGACCTATATTTTTTAGGTATGTTCTTAAATGCTTGCAGTATCCTAAGAGGCCTGAGACCTGCAATTAAGAATACAGTTGAGAACATGTAGCTGTTAAAATAGTTACTACTGGATCGAGATCACAATCTGTGAGCCAGATGTGGGGGAAAAATAGTGTATGAGGAACAGGAGGTACAAGAAGTTCAGCTGGGGAAGCAAAACACACATATTGTCTTGAAAGCTGGAAGCTGCTACCATCAATTCAAGTTTGAGCACCCAAACAAAGAAGGTTTGAAAAAACCTCAACATAAATCTTTTCTCCTGCAATAAGGGGACAAAAAACTCCACTCATCAACTTTTTATTTAACTAATGTAATTTTTAAAACAAAATGAACAATCTCACGCTTCTCTACATATGCATCTGATATTGTTAAATTTTTGTACATTACACTAATTTGCATTTCCTTATCTTTGGCTTAAAAACGTCAAGGTTTGCAAAATTCTACTAATATATTACAGTGGTCTCAAATCTTTCCCGTGAAGACAACTGATACAATTTTTTAGGATTTGTGGGGTTTTTTTTGGTTCTTTTTGAATTCTGTTTGAATTAAGTCCCAAAGTTTCTTCATGCAGAAGTGTAACTATTTGCTCAATCTTTTCCAGGTTTTCAATGTGTCATTTTAAGCGCATTCATTACAGCCTCCATTATTACTGAAATAGTCCAGTGGTACACCAAGTACTGCCTTCCCTGCTCCTCAAATATCCAAGAATCAAGTCACTCTCACTCCAATATCATGGAATAAAAGTGAAAACCAGGATTAAAAAAACATACGAAACCAAAACTACAAACTGTAAATCCTCTTCTGTGTTGCAACATCTCAAGAGTTAAGTCTTGCATCTTAAATGTGATTTCTATTCGTGGCTTGTGAAAGCACAATTTCACATCTGACTATGTTTAGCAGATGAATACTGGTTATCACAGAAAATAAGCACAGCAATATATAAAAGTGACAAAAACAACCCAAAGAAACAAACAAACAAAACAACCAACAAAACAACATAAAACCCTACAAATATATATATTTTTTTTTTTAGCTTTTTATTGAAGTGAAAGCAATAAAAATGAACTCACAGGTGTGGACTGTAAACCCAGACAGAAAGCAGGTAACTTTCAGGGGGCTACTTTATACTTTTCAGGATATACTTGAAGAGTAAAGACTCTTTTCTAAGGTCAGTAATAACCAAGTGAATGAAAACTGTCCATCTCCTCCTAATAAGGCCTAGCCAGACACATGCCTGAAATCCAGATTTCAAGTGGATTCCAAACTAATCACTCCCAAAATTCCTCTCCCTTGGTTCTAAATTGTGTTGCTCAAAGGATAGCTGAGACAAGTCCATTTCAAGAAGTGTTAGTTAGCTTAGACAAATATACAAAGCATTTTTACAAATGTATGTCTGCATTTTTTTCTCTTTAGCATAGTAAGAGACAAAAAGAGAAGAAGGTTTTCTTATTTAACTTTCTTATATTTAACTTATGTCCACCAACTTACTTCATCAATGAAAATATGCGTGAATTCAGATAGGCTTTTGGAATGAACTAATTTCTGAAGAAGAACTCCAGTTGTCATGTACAGCAGCCTTGTCTCCTTTGTGGAAATGTTCTCTAAACTTATCTAACAGAGAGAAAAATGACAGAGATGGTAACAAATATTTAATGTATTTACAGGAACATGCACCTGAAAGAATCTCAAAATGAAATCTAGTGTAAACCCACAAAAATTATTTACTTGAATTTGTAAAAGTCTCTGTACAAACATGCCAGAACCAGTTAACTGCAAACATTTTCTTTGGGAGAAATTAAAAATATAATTTAAACCCCTGAAGTTTATCAAGTAAAGGATCAAAATTCCTTGATGAGGGCTCGAGCCTGAGAACTCTTCAAAGGCTTTTGAAGTTACAGACGTGGATCTTTGCACTAATATACACAAGAAGAAAAAGGTGTTGCCAAAATACAGTTTGCTTACTGGACAGGAGAAAAGGAAAGATGTGTAAGACGGCACTAAGACCAGGCAATTTATTCCCAAGAGGAAAGTTCTACAACCCTATGTTAAACAGCAGATTTCTCATTTCTAAAATCCTTTTGTAACTTTATCTATCTCAGGTGCTACCTACCAAGGCAGGTAGGCAGGCAAAGCCATGACCACCTTTTACAACAGCCTAGACTAGATGTCTACACTCACCTGTTTCACATCACCTTCTGCTCAGCTCACACAAGTGCATATAAAACAAGCACAGCACCTCCACATATACTATCCCAAAGACTGTTTGGAAGCACAGCACCATTTTATACCTCTAAGACTCATTAGCCTAATGAATCAATTTAGCAATTTTACGAGTAATTAATTCAAGATATCAAATCATAGAAAAGACTTTATGTAGAAAAAAGAATTTGAAAAAAAATACCCATACTGTTGTTGGTTAGGGCCTGGCGGCTGGAAGATATCGCGTTGTACGGAAAGGTAGGACCCCACTCCTGATAGCCTGACAGCTAACAGCGCTTAGTTATGATGCAAGCAGACGGAAGTGACAGGCAACACCATACATAACCCACAGTAATTCTACAAAACTATAACTGGAGGTTATTAACATTGGCTTGGCTGAAATCTGAGAATGTCAGATCAAGATTTTCACCAAGTTATCTGGAGTGTTCACCTCACAGAACTGGAACTTAGTGACTGAGCATAAAGAGTATTTCTACTTTGTCTTCCAATCTCCCTGTGGAAAAATTAAACTTCAGAGCTGTGCGAAGAAAAATGAAAAGAAACTGTTAAAGATTTAATACTCAGAAAAAGAACAGCATTCAGCATGGATTACAGTATTAGATTATCCTTTTCATTAGATTATCCCTTTGATGAGAAAATG
The DNA here is from genome assembly GCA_027560015.1 of Chloroceryle amazona. NCBI lineage: Eukaryota > Metazoa > Chordata > Aves > Coraciiformes > Cerylidae > Chloroceryle > Chloroceryle amazona. Next base: position 24,193 of record JANHFX010002968.1, read on the forward strand.
AAGCTGATGTATCTGCATAGCACTAATATGGTACTGCTAGCAGTAGTAACAGGCCATAAGCTTTGCACTGAGTTTGCAAGGATTAAGGTACATCAGGCCTGCTCTCTCTGAACTGTCTTGATCTGCCTTCAACCTTTGCTTTACTTGGTCTAGTTGTGACAGCAGTTTAGTGTAGTGTAGAGATAGAAAGGCTTAGTACATTAAGCAAAGACCTTGGGAAGTAGTGACAGAGGATGTAGCACAGAAGAAAGAGGTGGGATAACAGATGAGGCAGAAGCTTGGCACTGTAGATCTCACGCTATAAACAATTCCTTAATGGTCAATTAAAAATAAAAACACTTCAGATCCGGAATCAAACAAAACTGGGTTTATGGGTAACAAAGAGAAAACATCTAACATACATAAATGGCACCATATGCAATACTTTTGGAAGTAACATGAAGCAGACCAGTGAAGAAGAAAGCTGTGAATGCCTGTTAGCAAACATATATACATATGACACTAAGTGGAAGAAAGGAAGGATGAAACAAGAAAAAGAATGAATAAGAGAGGAAGAAGAAACAAACATTTTTTCCTCCTGGCAAAGGACTCCAGAAGCAGACAACTCTACATACCAGTGCCAACACCAGTACAACGCACCAGTCTTAAGACACAGAGAAGCTAGTCCAGAGACAGACACTGTTGAATTCTCAGTGAAACAATGATCACCATTTCAGTGATATACTTAAAAAGTAATCAAGAAAGAAAGTACAGTACTTTTTAAAGTCTTTAAAAAGCATTTGAAATTTTCTCATACCTGGTATCCTACAAGTCCACCTAGTGTCCACGATCGTTCCTTGCTAATCCACCTGGCAAGGCTGCTGGCACCAATTTTCCGGGGCTGGGTAACAGCAATGTTGCAGTAGATAGACCGCTGAATGCAAGAATCCAAAATATATTGTGGAATCTGGGTGCTCTTACCACTGCCAGTAGCTCCTTGTATAATCACAACTGAATTGCTTTCTATCAGAGACAGTATCTGAAACAATTTTTTGAAAAAAAATCCTAAGTGTACAAAACAATTCAAACCAGATTTCAAACAGAATTGAGATATCAATAGCTTCCAGGCCAATATGATTTGAAATATCACATCTCTGATAAACACTGTGCCACATTTTCTATCACCTCTTAGGCATCTGTAGCTAACTGGACTCCTAAAATACGTTAAAAGATAACAGAAAAAAACCAAACCACCACCACACAGGCATGCACTTACGTAGGTATTTTACATAAATACCTACAATCAGAAAGCGTAACAGCAATGTTTCTTCCTCTAAGAACTTTTATACAATGGTTTTGTACAATGCTTAAAAGCGGAACAGAAATTTCCTTCTGGAAAAAAACAACAAAGAACAAAACCCACAACCTACCAGAAAAACCCACAAAAATCCAACAATGCCAAATATGATTTTCAGCTTTATTCCCTAATAAGAGAAAATGCAATGAAATTACCTCTTCTCTGTGTTTGGCTATAGGCATATCCACACATTTCTGGTTAGTTACTGGTATGGAAGTACAGTCACTTGATTCACACTGAGACATATCTAGGCATAAAAATAAACAAGACTAAGTTATTTCAATAGAGAAAGGGAAAGAACAGCAGGATAATATCATCATAGTATTTGGAAGCCTAACTACCCTCAAATTTGAATTGCATAGTTATGACTATTAATAGAATTAATGTATTTTAATACTCATTGAAGATATTTTCTGTGTTTATGCAACTGCTGTTTAACTGGCAGCAGCTCAAAAAATATTGTATCTGTGTGTAATCCAATGTTGGTGTCAAGGATTTATAGTATTCTATACTTCTATCACTTAAAGAATTTTCACTCAGTTAAAGAAGTATTTTTGCACGGTTTGCATTACAACTGCCAAATCTACCCCTGTTCCCAAGAACTTTTATGACAATGTTGAAAAAAATGTGTCTTATTCATGTACCCATGGGTTATTTTTCTTAAAGTCTATTGGATCCACAGTACAAAGTAACCCATAATTCAACAGAAATACCACTGTATTTCTACCACTTGGCAATTAAAACAAGTCTGGTTAAGTATCGTGACGACCTTTCAGTGTGATACTACATTCTGCAGTCTCTTGGAAGGATTTAGTCACCATTATCTACAGGACAAAAATCCTCACAGTGATACCCTGAGTAGTTTGTGTTACATAAGTGCCATCCTGCTCAGTAGCCTGCAGTCTGTTTTTGACTGTGAAAAACAAATGAGCAAGGGAGCAGGTGTGAAGGTAGCTATAGAAGGGGTGAAGTGGGACAACACTTCCCTAAGGAACAATTTGCAAGTTGCACTTAAACTCTTCGTCTAAAAAGTAACCCAACTCATTACACTGAAATCAAAAGAGAAAATTCTATTTCAAATGGGTTTCACCAAGTACTATGATGAAATTTACTTACTTGCAAACAGATGATAAAAATTCAAAGGTCACTTCTCTTTATGTCTTTTCTCCAAGAAATAGTGGGAATGAAATCTAGTATTCTCTATACAAAGGCAGGATTTCCTGTAAAGGCTAGCCTAAATACCTGACTACACAGCTGTAGCCCCCTTTGGAAAGGTTACTAACAGTCTCACAGAGCAGCAAAGCATAAAAAGGCAGAACAACTTTTGTCTCTGTATCGTATCTGACTGTGCTCCAACCCCCAAGTGTTTTCAAGTGTCAAGGGATACAAAGGGAGTTATTCCCACATTAAAACAATTCCCCAAATGCTGGATAGTTCATTAAGACAGTTTCATAAAACACTGAAACCCAGAGCTCTCCTGGAGCCACACCCTCCAACGAGAAAGGTTCATTATTTAGACTGTGGATGTAATTCGTTAGAGGTGATCACTGCACAGTTATTTACTTAGTGCTACTAAACACATACAAAACAGAACTCAATAGCAGCGTCCCATAAAAATATTAACCATCCTCTTTAAAATACTTTTGGTCAAGATTCTAAAAATACTCCTCAGGAATATTCATATATAGTGTTCTGTCACAACACCACTGTACAAAGGCTGACTGGCTTCCCTCTGGCACAAACATGTCACTACTGAGATTTCAGTAGCTCCGCATGATTTGAGCAGTGCTGGAAGAAATCTCAAGCTGCTAGGGAAAAAAATCCCAGTGCCAGAATATTCCTGCTTAAGCAACATAACCTTCCACCTCTATCAGTTTTCCATGTAACAACTGCAGTTTCAAAAAATGTGTTGCAACTGTACAACAGAGATGACAGAAATTCGATAATAGTGCTCATAAAATGAAGGGAGGGACAAAAAAATTAAATGGTAGGATTCACATTATAAGCTTCTTATATTAATATGCTGAGTTTTTACTTAGAGAAGTTATTAACCTAAATTCAATTAAGAATTAAAAACCAAAACAAAACAAAAACAACCAACCAAGGAACAAACCAGAAACAACCACCAGTACTCATGCACCTGTTGAATCATCAGAACCATTTAATATATTTTGTATCTATAATTTGTTTTCACTGATGAAGTGTAGCACTATTTTTTATATATATATTGTATAAATATGACAGTTTTATGACCGCAGTAGCTTAACTTCTCCTAAAGAGTCTGGAAAAAAAACTATACCAAAATGAAATAATCCTCCAATGTCAGCCACCATCATTATGCAGAGCTGAAGAACGGGCAGTCATAGAAGCATTTAGTTGATGCTGCAAGTACTAAAAACCTGTATGGTTTGCTTTTTTTTCCCCTCTACTCTGTGCATAAACTGAAAGAAACATTACTGACTTAGCTTGAGGAACTAATACCATGACAACTGTGAGACTTCTTTCCAGACCAGACAGCACAGTCTTGGACTCGGAACTTCAGGTGAACACCGAGGCAACCCAAGCAGCCATGAAAAGGCCCTGCCCTAACAAACCGAGGCTACAATCTCTTTCTGTAATTCAATATGATAACCAATGAAAAAAAAAAAAACAAACCAACCAACCAACAACTGGCATCTGTAACCATCTTACAAGGCCTTAAACTTTTGGTTTTGTTTTGTTTTTTTTTTTAATGAAAGGTGTTCTGATCAATGGAGACTTGCTACAGAATAGACATACTTGAATATATACCTCTATGAAAGTTCCAAGGTTATTCTATTAATTTAAATAACCATCTGTGTTAAATCTCAAAATGAGAGCTGGTCTTTGGAAAAAAACAACATCACTACTGCAAATAGAGGAATATGCAGATTCAAGGACCTACAGGCCTATAAGCTTATCAGCAAGAAAGACATAAAGTTTCACTTCTTAAATTGTTCATATTTTCTGGAAAACATTAAGACTGGGACAACAAATCCAACCAGTGCACACCTGAGACAAAATATTTCCACATGTAAGTAGTACGAATGCCAATCCAGAATAAATAATGATATCAATTTCTCTATTCAGAATCAGTGCAAAAAGAAAATAAAAATTCAGTTATGGGAAAGATTAATTCACCCGCTCACTTCCTTTTCAGTTATTATTAAAGTTCTGTGGAGGTATGTTGACTACCATGAGTGAAACAGTCTACTGCCCATGGAAACAGCAATTTCAGTTATTGTAGCCCATACAGCAGATGTATTCCTTCTGGAACCTTTTTCAGGAATTGACTTCCAAGAGATTTTAACACAAGATTAGATTTTTGTTTCGCCAGTTATGGGAAAAAGAGAACGCACAGCTGGACCTTGGTATCTGCCACTAAGCAAATAAAAATGATATGCATAAGAAAAAAAAAAATTGGAAGTACTGTCTGAGTCAAATATGATGCTTACTGTTTCACTAATGAGTCTTCTGTTGAGCTACAAACACACAAAGCCATTACAGCTAACAAGAAAGCTCATGGGAAAAAAGCCACAGGAAACAACCAGGCTCCTTCCCTGAACCACAAAGCACAGCTTCACAGTAAGTCACACCACCTCAGTCGTAACGGAAAGTACGGGGAGCTGCTGCTGCTGATTGAGCCCTCAAAAGCTTTGCCCAGAGCCTGGGCAAAGTGATTATCTTTCCTGTCTGGGGAAAACGGGCTAACAGTTTTCTGTGTCTTCAAGAGCTGACTGCTGAAGGATGCCTCCAGGCAACATTAAAATTCCTAAGAAAGTATCAGAAGTAATTAGTCTTTGCTTGGAGACTTCCGTTCACCACTGCAATCCTCTTCAACTTGCACATATTTTGAATACAAAAGGTTTCAGGGTGAAGATCTCTGCTGTGATTGATTTTCCTTGCATGCATCTATCTATATGTTCTAAATCCAAAACACTTAAAGAACTCTGTAACTTAAGGTTTTTATGTCAGAAACCTAACTGGAAACAACATTTAAATTGCCTCTTCTCTGTAGGCAATTACTTCACCTTAGAGTAAGAAGAGCCCTAGAAGAGATTCTTTCAATAGTGAAAAATAATGAAGACAGAGGTGGGAAAAAAAAAAACGCGCTTTTTGTTTAGGAGAGGAGATGGGAGAAAAGACCACAGGAAGGAAACATACCAGTGTATCTGACTTTCTACTAGGAGCCAAATATATATATGTGTGTATATATATATATTTTACCTGATTTATAGACAAGCTGATCGTTTCTAACAACATAAAGTTCTTGTGCCTCTGCCTGTTTGTATTCTTCGGTATATTCAGTTCCAACACTCTCTGTGACAGGCAGCCTGAAGATGAAATAAATGACAACTCAGTAACTGCCTCCTAATCTAAGTAACATGTATCTCTGGGAATAACAGCATTTTACAGCAATTTCAGAGTTTCAAGTCATGCAGGAACAACTTCAATGAACAAACTTCATAAATAAATTTTGTCTCTACAGTTAGAGTCCACTGCGTGTGCAAGTGCCACATGAAATCTTTTCATTCTGATTAAAAAAACGACTCCCAAAATATCATCCTTTCAGTTTTTAATACCTAAGAATTTCTTCCCTTATGAAAGCCTACTATTTCTTCTGAACAAAGATGAAATAGCTCCAATTCACCAGTTCTTGACACAAGAAATAAGAAAATACATGCAATTCTTGCATCATTCCTTGGAGACTGGGTAAGTAAACAGGACTAAACACCATCACCTCACTGCTTTATGGAAATAACTTTTGTCTGAGTCAAGAGATGCTGGTGGCCATGGGAAAAAAATTTATGTAATCACCCGACTACTGAATTTTAAGGAAACGTATTACACACAAGACAGAGTCTATCCATGACATAAATAGCATGAAATGGGATTAAAAAAAAAAAATCTTCTACACAAACAGTAAAAGAAAATCACATGGATTTCACTAGAGAATAAAGAAGCATATAAAATGATTTTAGGATTATTAAATCATAAATGAACTTAAATATAGAAGAGTTTTGGACACATCAAAAGCACCCTCTGTTTTTCTTTTTTTTTTTTTTAAATGAAAACTAGAAATCAAAACTATGGTTTCACACTTTAAATTCAGTTCAGGGCCCAGTGCAACTTTTTGCTATGCAGTAACTTGCTAATGCATAGCGAATCTGTTTCTGTGCAGCTGTATAGTTGAGACATTTTGAGAAAGGATACTGCTGGAGACATGTTTATTTCTTAGCCCAAATAATAAGCAACGCTGACTCCAAAAACAATTAAGCTGAAAACAAGAGATTGTTAACATGGCACCGTGTCACAAAGCTCTCACCATAGAGTAATTCACGCGATCTTGAAGACACCATACACCCACCTTCTCTCACAAGACAAACTGTGCCAGTTTGGCTCTACTACAGACTACCAGTTTAGATCAGTCATTATTTCTTCTATGGGAAACACCGAGTATTTATCACCTACTGCTGTAAACAAACCAAGAAATGGCCTTTTATCCTAACATTATTTTAGGCATAAAGCTAAGGCAATTTTCCCTGGATCTCAAGTATCTCAATGCAGGGTTCAACAAGATTGCACACATCTGCACCACTGCTACGTGAGCAACAGCTGCTTACTTCCAGCAAGGAGACTACGGCAGCACTTCTATCACTGACTCTATGACAGGGAACACTCCAGGATAGGCCTGAATCCAAGGTACAGTTCAGAAAAGTTCATACACATCCCCATCAGATCTCTTGTTGAGTAGGCTATTCCACTGAACATATATTAAAGACAAGTAAAACCCCAAAATACTACAAAGGTATCAAAGTCAAGCACCAAGTAGTTGAAAATAACGTAATTGAGCTTGGCTGCACAATCTCAATTTGGCAACATCCCATGCTACAGAATTCAGTGATATGACCAATTAGTTATGCCGTAAATACAATTTGTCCTTCAGTTGTCTGCAAGAACTGATTAAGACAGTAAAAGCTGTCATGTAGAAGCAGGTACAACTGGGCTGTCCGAGCCCTGAGCAATTGCAAGCACATCACTTCAACAACAACAAAAAAATCTACTGAGGGAGTTAGGGGCTAAGGGTGAGAAAGGTAGGACTGTGTTCCTCATTTGCTGTAAAGACCTTACAGAAGCATGAGTATTTAAGCAGCAGCTGAAGTCAGCTAAGAAACAGTTTTATGGAACACCAGATATAGTCCAACTAAATGTTCCTGGAGATGGGGTATTAAGCAGTTCAAAAATGGCCTCCCAGAAGTATGCATGTGCTTTTGACCTTTGCCTGTGCAGCTCCAGGAAAAAGAGGACAGTATGACCTCAGTGATTTGTGAGAACACATTAATATTTTACTTTGGATATCTGGGTATTTTCTTTCAGAAATCAGGTTTCCTGTCTTCAGCAAACTGCATGCGGCAAATAAACCTCAGGCTATGCAATGAATAAAGAAAACATTTAATAGCCAGTCATTAAGAATGAACATTGCTCACTCTCACTGAATCAGGCTACGGTCTCGGGGAAAATCATATGCAACTGGAAAATTGCATATGGTCATATGGAATGAACAAACAACCATCATTATATTATTTCTCAATGCTTTAATGCTGAACTTTGCAGCTTTAATAAAAATAAAAGCTTAGTGAATATATTTTATTTAAAGCAAAATGAAAAAAAAATAAAAATAATTTTAAAAATGACTATGAAGTGCTCTGGCATTCCCCTTGTTCATCAAAACAAAATAATTCTTCCAAGTAATCATCAAAAAGTCATCCATAGGAAGTATCATCCGGGTACAAACAGAAAGGCAGGGAATATTCTTCTGATTATTTTCAGCAAATGTTTCCTGACAGCAGAGGAATGACAAGATTGAGAAACTTCAAATCCATTCCAGGCTAGGTAAGGACAACACTAATAAAGGGACTTTCCTGCATTCAACTTATGAAGTACCTGTCTGTCCAGTACACCAGTTACCTCGTCCCTATTTCTATTCCATCTGACACAGTGAAAATTCACATTTCAGCACACCTGCCCTGTTAGGGCATATATTCCTTAGGTTTTCTAGATTCCAGCCTTGGCACTCAAGTACTTTTAGACAACCCCTGAGTCTTCTGATCCCCCATTACAGCACTGACAAGCAATGACTTTTCAGCTGCGTATATGAAGCACATTCAGAATTTTACCAATTCAAAAGGCAGTAAAAACACATTTTGTGACTAATACAATTATGGAAAATTTAAAGTCATTAATTTAAGGAAATCTGCAAACATGTGAAATTATGTTCACACTAAGTGGACAAAGGTATATAAAATTATAAAGCACTGAACAAGATCAATCAGTAATGTCACTCAAGAAGAAGTAACTGTTAATACGTCCTAGCATCTGTAAAATGTAACACACCAGCTACCTATGAAGGTATACACATCTCAGGACCTACCTATTTTTGAAAATGCTCTCAGATGTAGCAGACATGGGAACTTTGAGCCTGATAAGCAGTGGGAAGTAAGAGGCTTTCTATCCAGGCAAAAGGCAGAAGACAGCATTCTTCTTTTTGGAGGAGAATTAACATCATTTTTTATGTGATAACAAGATACTTCTCTTACTTCTTACCACAACATTTAACTATTACAACACTTTTCTGAAGTGTAACTGATCTTGATACATATGACTACTTAAACTAATTTTGATCATGTGGATTAGGACAAAATCTTTTAAAATATTTCCCTAGCGCTTAAAGGAAAAATCAGCATCAAAGATAAAATTAAATACAGCTGCCACTTCAGGGGAATTACTAGGAGGGAAACACAGTTTAACACCAAAGAATGACCTCTAATAAGTCAACAAGGCCATATTAACAGAGTGCATTTGGCAAATTTTTGTATTTGAGTATTTGAAATGTTAACAAAAACATTTCTGCATACACTTTGTTATGAAAAATAGACTCAATTGACCAATCGCAACCATAACTGTGACAGGTAATTTGTTTGGCTCTTTTCAATGACATATACTATAATGCCAATCCAATTTCAGATAAATTTCTATCAAGTATTTAATTTTGGGGTAGAAGCTCCCATTCAAGACCATATAACTGTAAGAACATTTCCATCTTAGCAACAAACAACTGAAAAAACAAAGTGTTCTAGGGCTGTGGTTTTGAAAATTCTTACAGATGCACTTTTTTGCTTATTTATGTTCTGACTCCTTTGACACAAAAATTCCTGTTCACATGGGACTGTGAATTGAACACAAAACTAGGGACACTCATTTCACAGATGACAAGAGAAGTACTGCCCCAAGTAATGGCTTCTATCACACACGCAAGCTGTCCACCCACTTAGAGATATTTAGGCAGGGAATCACTTAAAAAAAACACAAACATTTAACTTTATAGAATACAGAGCAATATTCTGCTGTACAATTTTAGTATGATACATATAGTAGACTGTTTCAAAGACTCTTCTGAAACTAAAATAATGTGACACTTTACATAACTGAACATTTGCCATGACAGTAAATAACCTTCCCCTAGGTTTACTGAAGGACATACCAAAAATTTTAACTGGCAGATGGTGTTCCATACTTTTAGAAGATTGGTCTACCTGCAGAAATACATTAACTTTAAATAAATAATGTACTGTCATTTGAAAAACATAATGTTTTAGTCACAAAATATAAGATTATTAATAGAATTCAGAGTGAAATCTATTAAACACTACAATACAGATTTTAGAAAGTGATGTATACATTATTTTATGAATCTAAGAATCAATGAGGTGTATGCTTTTTGAGAGCAAGTACACATTCGAGAACTGTTCCAAAATGTAATTAGCTAGATTTAGAAAGTCTTCATATATAGGCATCTTAAAGGCTTGAGCTGCTCTTTCTCACAGCAGTTATTCAGGGCTCCTGTTTAAAAACCTTAACTAGCTGGGGACTGGGAGAGAGAGGGGAAGAGCACTAGAACTACTTTGCAAACCCCTGAAAAACTCGAATGCTAACATTTGGATAGTCTATGTAAACTCAACATCTGAGAAATACTACTGCGCCAAGCTAACAGCTTGGCTAAAATCCAACAAAAATAACCACCAAAAATGCCAGGATTAAACAGCCCAAATCCCCAAACTTTCTGTCTACTGCTTTAGGATTTTATGCAAGGCAGGGAGACTGGGATGACCTGTGCTTCAAAGAATTAGACTCTTTCTGAAGATGAGCTGTTGAGCTTTTTCTGAAGCCATAGCTGAAATCGCAATGTCTGCAAGAGAGCAGCTATTACCTGTACAGATAGTGACAAGCCACACAGCAAGTGCCTCTATACCACACAAGAAACAGTTAATACTGTAAATTAATGTTGTTACAATTAGTTATGAATTAGAAGTTAGATGACTGTTTATAACCTTAAACCAAAACAGCCGTTTCTCAAGCACTGTTTCTGATCCCTTAGCAACATTCACAAAGCTTCTGCACTTCTTAAAACTTCAAAATTCATCCCTTCCCTCTAACCACAAAGGCCAGGAATTTGGCCAAACACCGAAAATAACTAAAAAAACCCATGTAACAAGAAAATTAAAATACATGCATTCAATTATCAACTTGGTAAAATCATGCTTACATAAATCTCTGAATAAAATACAATGCAAATAAGAGACTGTGCTGGATTAAAAAAACATTCATGAAGACTATTATCAAATGGAAGATCCCCTCAACTTCAAACTGATGCCTGTAACTATTAGTGAAGTGTCACCAGAAACATTAATGCTACAGACAACCCAGCTAGCAAAACTCAGCTTCAAACTCATCCTGATTTTATTAATCACAGCAACACAAATACAGTGATAGCTTACACAACTTTCTGTCAGTTAACACTTAAAAGAGAAGTATTACTGCTGTTAGCTGTCACAGCGAAGGACCAAAAAAAGAATCTTAACAAGAGACCTCTCATGTAGGCTCATGGCAAGTTTTGTTCATAGTTATTAAAAAGTGAGAGCAGTAGTCAAATGCTGTCTGAAGCCATCAGAGGAGGTAGACTCACCATCTGTCTGCAGCCTGAAACAGCTACCGCAAGTTGTTCAATCAATGGAAAAATGCACTGCAGAGTTGATCATTAAATCCAAAGAGTAGGGCTGCATTTCTTAGTGGAAGCAAATCACCTGACCTGCTAGCTATGGGAATCTACAAAAATGAAACTCTCTTCTCAGACGACTGGTAGCACTGGTAACTTTTTGATGTAACTATTCTGGGGCTGCCTTAGGATAGTGTTCATTTTCTTCATAGAAGTTCCATGACCTACGTTTTAAGATTTGTGACCAAAGCAATATTCCTAAAACACAAAAGTTTTAGTTATTGCTGAGCAGTGTCTGCACAGCATCAAGGCTGTTTTATTTGTATTACTTTGTTTCTCACATTGCATGCCTCACCCTCCCCTAGGAGTGCACAAGAGCCTGGCAGGGGGCACAACCAGGCAGATAACCCAAATCAACCAAAGAGATACTTCATGCCATATATTGTCATGCTCAGCAATAAAAAGGAAAAAGACTGAGGTGTCAGGTTTGACATTTATTGCTTAGGATGTGGCTGGGCATCTGTCTGCTGCTGGGAGAGGGTGTGTGACAGCCTTTACACCACTTGCTTTGTTTTCTTTCTCTCTTCTTCCACTTCTTTAGCTGTTTTTATCTGGACTTCCAGTTTCCTTGCTTTTGCTCTTTCATTTATCTTTCCATATCCCACTGTGGTGGGGAGTAGAGAGCAGGGAGTAACTGAGGGGCTGTGCAGTGCTTAGCTGCCTACTGGCTTAATCCACCACAATAAAGTACCACAAACCACACTATGTGACTGCATTACCCACAGATGATACCACAGAAATATGGAACATAACCACTATGCCGATGTATTGAAATGTTATCAGCTAGCAATGGTTATAACCTTCTATAAACCTTTTTGATCGGATAAGAATGATGATGATAGTTTCCTGGTGTGGATTACGAGTCTCATTCATAAAGAGAGCTGTATTTCTTGCCTCTTTGAACTGCAAGAGTCATTAGCATCTCAGATGGTACAGATGCTGTAAAATTTTCTAAAAAAAGAATAAGCTTCTCCTCCTCCACCTGTTCTCACAATCTGTCACACCTTGTTCCTTCTGTCACAAGAAAATGTGTTGCCCAGCAGTACACTCAATCAGCACAAACAAGTACCGAATCTGTAGTTCTTACAGACGAGTAGTAGCCCCATGTTTAACTAGACTGCTTTTTCATTATAGTAACTGACTGTCAGGTTAGGAAGTTCCTTTTTATATGGGTGGTTGAGATACATGTTAAGACTGAAGTCTTCTTGCTGTACTCAGAGCTGACCTGCATTTGAAGCTTTTTCTTCTCCAAGAATATGGAATGATACTAGAAAAAACTACACTGGAAAAGCAGCTGATCCCTAGAAAAACTTTTATTCTTTGTGAGGATTTCAGATTTTGCAAGAATGGCAATTCCGTTTCAAGAACAGGTCTTCTGCGTTACAGCAAATTATTACAGTACCATTGGAAGGTCATAATCAGAATGTAAAACTAATTTAACCACACCATGCAAATATCGAAGATTCCTGTGCTAAACAGATTATTTTACTTTTTTTTACAAAAGCTTTGAGGAGACTTCTGAAAGCATCAGACAGGATAAAATAAACGTCTTGCATCATTTTTTTTAGCTAAGAAATTTACCTTGCGATAAACAGTGCCACATTCTAAAGTAGGTGATATTAAGTTTAATTATAATGATTTTCAGGTAAGAATCCACTTTTCTCTAACACTACCAGTTATACCAGAGGAAATTTCCTGTAAACATCCACAAAGCCACCTCAGTGTTACTCTTCAAGAACTCCCTTGGAGTTATGCTTTGCTATTGTATCAAGAAAGCTAAAATCCAGGTATATTCAGCACCCTCAGAACATGATTCCAGGTTGACTCATTCTGTTTCCCTGTGGTAAATTTCATCTATTTAAATCTCCAAGCTGTCAGCTGTACTTAAATCACAAGAGTAGGTCAATATTCTTACTCTGTAGCTGTGCTATGCCTTCAACAAAGTGGAGGGCTCCTAGTTGGTAACATACAAAGCTGTAAGAGTATTGACAAGGAGAGAGTCAAATTTTTAACTCTGAAGAACTTAAACAGTAAGCAATACTTCTACTTAAATAAATGCTAAATCTTTGCAACCTCACATCAGCTATTTGATTCCAGAATATCTTAATCATCAAGTTCCTCCTCACAACTGTGGTGTCAAAGAGAAAGAGGCAAAACAAGGAATTCCTACAACAGATGAGACATTTTGAGTACCAGACATTTTCAGGTTTATGATTAGAGCCGTGAACAGCACTTCCTGCATTTACACCAAGCCACACATGTGGCTGAACAAAGCCACTTCAAAACTGAGGGTTCTCACTGCAAGGGCTGCCTTTAGATGCATCTCTTCAATACAAAACATAACCAGAATGGAATGGCCACCATAGATGAAGCGCTGTCTTAACAGAAATTCTTTAAAGATGACATGTAATAATATCACACCAAATTGACTCTCCCGTCAGCCAAGTAAGAGCTAGTAACAGACTCCCTAAATATACCTCCTACTAACCAGAATTAATCAACCACTAAATGGAGCAGTGCCTCATATTTAACTTAAGGGTGAAGGAAAATAATAAACAAAGCACACAGCCCCAGTAGGAACTGTTCTGCTACATGCACCAGGGTGATCCACTGAGTCAGTCATTATGAAGATTATCTTCTAAATTAGAGACTGTGTCTCTGTTTACTGAAGCAAATAGGGAAACCTCCCCACAACTATTTGTATTAATCTATTCTAGAGTAATTTCATGTAAATTATACTTACTTTGTGTACTCTCATAGCTATGAGAATTTAAGTTAAGCTACCTCAGCGACTGCTCACTTCTATATTTGTAAGTCTAATGTCATAAAACCAGCACAGCTAAAAGCCATGGGGAACCACATAAATCCACCATAATCCCATAAGAAATCCTCATCATAACAAACCAGTCACTATGCAAAGATGCATTTAGATTTCTCCATCATTTCATGTGTGGTTGTCTTCACTTACTCCTACTAATGCAAAAGTTTCACAACCTTATACAGTTCTGCCACACAAACTTCTATTTTAGATTTCCTATCTCTTTTCGACCACTCTTAACGTGAAGTATTTATTGTTCATATGGTCTGAAGGCACAGGAGACACATCAAGCTGCATAGCCATGCAGTCAGAGCTTCTCCACAGGCCTCTATTTCTCTGCTACTTCAGAAGAAGTCTTGCAAGAAGTACATGAGCATTTTACTTACATAGGTAATCTGCAGTGGGAAACTGTAGACAAAGTGCAATACAATCAGTTATTGCTAATGGAATTGTTAGAAAAAGTTTGCACTCTCTTAAAAGCAGGAAAAATGAGATGTTCTCTTTTTCTCCTCTACTTGTCTAATATCTCCACAAACCAGGTTACACAGTCTCCTAGCCAACTAAGTGAAGAACATCTTTGTGAACTGTAGAATTGACAATTAATTCAAAAATTAAGAACTGTTTGAAGTGAACCTCACGTTTACTTGAAAGTTACCAGTAAAGACCAACTCAGTAATGCCTTCAGGAACAGGCCCACTATTAGCCAAAGTCAAGCCAAAACTTCCACCCTAAGATAGCACTGCAGAATAGTTGGGTGGAATTGTAACTCTCCACAAAGCTTCTAGAATTAGCCACTGGCTAGCAACTGCATAAAATACTGCTCTACTTTTAAGTTCCAATTCCCAATGCCAGCCTCACATAAGCAGCTGTCTCTCAATACAAATGTGAAATAAATACACAACTGGAAGCAATAAAAATTTTCAGCTTTACTGTTCTACAACCAATTGAAAGATAGGTATCATTCTTAGTATCTTGCCTCACAAAATGTAATGATACAACCAAAGATCAGGTAAAAAAACCTAATCAAAACAATTAAATGAGAAACCTACAACAGCTTTTTAATTTGCACATCTTCCAGTATGCATCACTAATTTGCAAAGACACTACAATGGGTTTACACTGTACAGCAGTTTACTTTCAGATTTGATACAGTGGAAAAAAAGCATTGACATGTTAACTGTGCTGTAAAGGAGGTGGCAAGGAGCATTTTAATTTCATCTGAAAATCTGTCAGGACAGTTCTGTCATCATAAACCCAGCTCCCTTCCTTTTTCATAGTACCACACACAATGCAATGTGAAAACCTTCCAGTTGAAGGGGATTAATGCTGACATTTGAATTTTTCCAATGTATAAGTAGTATCAGCTTTAATAACAACCATACACGTCATCCTTTATGTTGTATGACATCTAGAACAAATTTACAGAACCTTTGTTCTCCCAAGAGTTCAACACACCAGTGGATGAAAGAAGTAGGAATGAGATATACTTACAGGAGCAAAGACAGTCATTAGAAGAAGAAAGAGCAGAAGAGAAAGGCATTTTCTATACTATGCCTACTATTTAGATTAATAGGAAGAGACCAGATAACTGGAACGGAAAATGGCTGCTTCAGCGACCTTTAGTGTGCACAATGCCACCCCTGAAAATGAATCTTAAAACTGGATATCCTCAAAAGACTCATCCAGGAAAGAGAGAGCAGGCAACTGACAGCCAATTGAGAGAGAAGCAAAGTCTATGGTAAGACATACAATTGGGGGATTTTTCGATCAGTCTGACCTCAATTTGCATCTCCTTATCATCCTATTCCTTTAATTAGATTAATGTGTTTTTCACATCACGCTGTAGCTATTACAGACTGGCTTCTCTAAATGCATTTGAGATGTTCTATTAAAAACACTAACAGCTACGTACAGTAATGAAAAAGTGTAGTACTGTGAGACGTATTAAATTCATCTGGAAGAACTATTTAATATAGCAACAAAATCCTGAGCAGCTGTCAAATAGCTCTTTTCTGTCAACACTCGCTTAACAAAGGTTTTAGATGATCTTTAGTAAAGAAAGACTATTCTTAGCTGTTTAAAAAGGACAGTAGAACAGCCTAATCCCCCTCTAATGGGAGAAGTCTTCCAGCATCTCAATGGCCTGAAAGTTTAGTTTGATGATAAAAGCAACATAGTTATTTTTAGCACTCTACAGTCATAAAAATACAGCTCTAAACTGTGACCTACAGCTATGCACAGCCAAGCATCACATCATACGACAGCCGTAACTTTAGCTAGAAGCACGTCTGTAGTTGCTTCAGACTATCATTATTCATTTCACTATCAACAATACCTTTGGACGGATTTAGCAACGAGCATTTGAAATTGTTACCATCTTCTTTCAAATTGCTGCCATCGGCAGAACTCAATTCAAAGGTAGGAGATCTTAATGGACTTTGTAGACACTATTTGAGAGACCATATTAGACTAAATGGATTACTAGTTCTATCTGGTACAGAGCATGAAAAAGAACCTTAAAAGCAGAAAAACTTAAACTGTCATATTCACTACAAAAAGTCATTTTTCTAAGCACAGTTTGAGTAAATGAAAAAAAAAAAAAAAGAAAAAAGGAAAAAATGTTGTTTTCTTCCAGCAGTAGTAAAAGCCTGGAAACAGGATATGCTAGAATAAGAGACCTTCAAGCAAGCTCACCTGAAACAACACTGTTCACAGACAACTGCAAAGGTAATTTACGTTATTTATTCTGATTTTGATGCTTGTGTCTCCATGATTTGTAACCAAGTGCTATTTAAAAGCCTATTCCATCAGATTTCTTGTTTCAGGTTATGTAAACAATAATTTATTTGAAATTAAAACTGATACAGATGTTTTTACATAGATTACCTGGAGTTCCAGCACTTATTATATAATAACTTTTCGAAATGTGTGGGAAACTCTGAATTTTGGAGTTTGGGTTTTTGTGGATTTTTTGTATTTGTTTTGGTTTTTTTTTAACTTTTGTGTGTTGTTTTGGTGGGGGGTGGGGAGTGTTGGGTTTCAGTGGTTGTGTTTTTGTTTTTTTTAACTACATACACTACCAGGCCAAAAAATTAAAATGTTTGCAAGATGACAGATACGAACTTTTAAATGCTGTAAATGTCACACAGTTATGCCAACTCAGAAAACAGATGTAAAATACTATAAAATGTAAGGCTTGTCAGATTTAATTATGGCTTGGTTATTATTGTTACAGCTACTTATATTGTACTGCAAAACAGTCTAGGTTCATAAGTGTTCAGTTGGCTAAGAAGGAAATCTACAGGTGTAACTAACTACAGGTCTGACAGAAATAAGCAGGTTCTGCCCCCCTCTCCCCTCACAGCTTAAAAATGCCACTTTTTGGCTGGATTAAATGGTCAAAAAATAGTTCTTACAAACCCACAAGATATCCTGGATCAGAAGTAGTTACAAAAACCCTACTAAGGGAACTGAAATGGCATCTGAAAGAGCGTGAAAGATTAGTGCAAGAGATTGAAAATGAACAAAAAGTCCAGAAGAATGGCATGGATTACAACTGGCTGAAGAACCAGAACCCTCAAGCAACAATTCCAGCTACCGAGCAACGGCAGCTCGAAGTTCTGTGTTCACAAATCCAGCCTTGCCAAACGGGAACTGTTCTCAGCAGGTAATTGTTTCATATTTCTCTAAGTACTCTAGTGTAAGTAGGATGTTTCTTCTACCTAATCCAAGTTTATATCCGGTGCTGATCTTTCTCCCAGATTAAGAAGGACGAGCAACTAGCACACATTTTTACAGCTCTTTTTAAATCCTACATCTTTACTTCAGTATGTTGTACTTGAAGGAAGTTTTTAATCAGGATTTTCCTGGTCTAATCCAAAACAATGGGAGTCTCACATGCCTAAACATGTGACCACGCAATACTTCCAGGTTTTCCTGTTACTTTTACCCAATATTTCTTAAATAGAAACCAAATAACCACAAATCAAATTAAAGCACTATTGCAATGCACTGCTATGCAGAAACCCTGCTTGACTGTACAATACACCCAAAAGCTCCTAAAACTAGCAAATCAGTGTAAAAGAAAAAAAAAATTAAAAACAAGCAAACCCTGCACATTTTACCAAGAATACTTCTCCTATGTCTGTATTTTAAATACATTTTCTAGGGACACATAGAAGTGACAGAATAAGCCTACATGCCTTTTAAAGCCCAGAACATACCTAAGGGCAAAGTCACTTTAAATCAAGTTACCCAGATGGGCCAAAAAAAACCAAACCAAAAACAAACAACAAAACAAACCAAATATCAAAAAGACATTCCACATAACAATAGCTTTCAATCCTCATAATAGCTGGACCACATCCAGTGCATTGTTAGAGCTCTTTTCCTCTTATGGTTTGGAGGAGGTGCATGGGGAAATGTTGCAGCAAGGAAAAAAATGCAGAATGCAGTCATTTCCTGCTTCTTCCCCTCCCCTCAAAAGACCAGAGAGGAAACAGAAAAGTTTTCAATGCTGATGATTAATTTTATTTTTCTTTTTCCCTGCCTAGATTTCGTGAAGTTCTGGCAGAAAATGATGTTTTACCCTGGGAAATTGTCTACATATTCAAGCAAGTTTTAAAAGATTTTCTTACTACCACTGAGAGAGAAAACCAACGAGACCAACTGGTGGATGCATGGAATACAAACTGCTCTGAACATTTCAGCCTGCATGGAGACAGTGCCAACAACTCGGACAAAGATGAAATCCCCACGGTTTCAAGTTATGTCGACAAAAACACACAAAGCATGTTTCCCACCTTTTCTCATAGAATCTGGAATCTACCCTATTACTACCCATCCAGTTAAGTTGGTTTGCATTCCTTTCTAATAGCCGAGTAGCTGTTTGCATTCCTTTCTTGTGATAGCCATCCACAAACATAGGAATAAGAAATGTGACATGCTCCCTTTTTCTAAGTAAAGAAATGGAAATCCTTGATCATAACCAGTATAAAGTAAACTTTAAATAGAAACAATCCTTTTAGCTTCGTAGTTCCTTCAAGATACTGTGTTTGAAGGCACCTTTTAACCAAAACTATAAATGTTCCTGAAAAAACTCTGAAGTATTTTATTTTTTAGCTATATACAGCTAGATGTAAACAAGAGAAGACTGATTTCTGTATTTTGAAATAGCATCAAAGTGTTAGGCAAAGACTTCTGTATTTGTCACATAGCTTTTAGGCACTACAGAAACTTTATACTGTCCAAGATAAATGGTTTGTTTTAATATAATATCAATTACACCAAAAGGAAGTGTTGAATACTTTTTGGAACCGAGTAGTTATTTCTGAGCTTCAGTAATAAGTTCTAAAATTAAAACAATGTCACAAATTGTAAGACAATATATTTACTCTTTCTGTATTTTTTCCAAATTGTACTCTGCACATGCTCAAGTACTGCAAAGGGAGACTACTAAATGAAAATATCAGATATTTAACAGCATTTAATAACTAGCTCTCTGTTCTTCAAGAAACTAATGATTTATTTCAAATAGCTGTACTTCTTCATTTGACTTATTTGAAGCTATCCTGAAACCCGGAGTATGCATTAAACTGAAATGTTTTATTCAAATCAGACAGTACTTTTCTAGAATAGCAAAAGAATCAATACTTTTCTTTTTTTTTTTTCCCCAGAGCAAGAGGTGATCATTTTAAATTTAACAAAATTTCAAGTCTCTCACTTGCCATCAACCATCACTGTGGGTTCATAAGAAAGTTTTACCAGACTGATTGGACACGTACCCATTATGGTCACAGCATTTAATTAGAGCAGAAAATCAGTGAAAACATATGCCAGAACTCAGCTTGCTATATTTCCA
This sequence comes from Chloroceryle amazona, assembly GCA_027560015.1. NCBI lineage: Eukaryota > Metazoa > Chordata > Aves > Coraciiformes > Cerylidae > Chloroceryle > Chloroceryle amazona. Next base: position 44,339 of record JANHFX010002968.1, read on the forward strand.
ATGGGGTTCTCATCACTGTACGTAACAAATTTCTAGAAGTCTTATGTAACCTCTTCATCTCCAAATTCCCTTTTAATCTGTCTGCTACATCATAAAAAATGGGCAAGATTTGCATGGCCCAATTCACAAAATGGACGGATGAGAACAGCTTCCTCTGATTTTCTTCAAACATACTGAAGAATACATTCAGATTTCCTCAAGTTGGTAACATACAACTGCAAAATATTTCCTTATGCTCCACAGTTGTATCCCCCACTCAAGAAAGAATTTACTAATAATGCAATATAAATTTGGTGGAACAAATAGCACAACATTTTCATAAAAGATAAAAATGATATTTAAAAAAACCCACCTTTGGAAAGCTTATAACCTAGAGAACATTTCATGCAGAAGAGCAGAACATAACAGACACAAAAGGTGAAACAATCAGAACTCTTGCATACATCTGACAAAGCACTAGAGAACTAAAGCAAAAAATGTAAGCTCAATACCAAAAGCAGCCAGTTTCTCCACCTTCCATAAACTAAATACACAACACTTCACAAGCATGTGCAAACTCATATCTGTGTCCAGAGTGGGTATCAAATTCATGCCCTCCTTTTGCGTAGCTGTGGATAAATTATATATAAAAAAAACGAACAACAAAAACAAAAAACTACTTCTGTTATTTGACCTACATAATTCCACTTACTGCCCTACTGACAGAGAATAAAGCCCACCCCTGGGCATATGGGGCTGTGTGGGTCAGGCCCCGGACAGGTGGCAGGTTCCCCAGGCTGCAGTGGGGTCATGGTGGGGAGATCAATGAGAAAGCAAATTCAGCGTTGGTCTGGATAAGTTTCAGAAAAAAAGTATTATTTTCATGCAGTTCTAAAACAAAGAAATATAAAGAAACAACATACAACACCACCACCACCTGCAAAAATAGTTCTCCACTGTTCACAATTAACCTGATTATGAGATCTGACCTCTGCTATGGCTTTGGACTGGAAAGAGGTATCTGCCTAACCAAAGGTAAAAGGTTTGCCACTGTGTAAGCACACAACACCTGATGAATCTTACTAATTTAGTTACTTCATAGATTTCAGTGGCTTAGTGCTCAGCTGGGTTTAAGAATCTCTTGTCAACCCCCTCTCAAGTACTAAAGAAATGTTACTGGTACCTAAATAAAGCCTGAGAAGTCCCAGACACCTCGTACGTACTGGGTTTGGGAATTACACTCAGTAAATAATCTTATAAAAGTTCTCGGAGCCAATCTCCCCTTTAAGTCACAGGTTTATTTGAGAACCGCAAGCAAAGCAGCGCTGGGCGGCCGGGGAGTCTGTGCTCTACCAACGGCTCGCACCGCGCGGGTTTTCAAGCCCCCCTTTTACACATTTCCCGAGAAGTCCCCTCCCAGATTCATTTCGCGCCTTGTTATGCGGGCTGTGGTCCCACTGCGCATGCGCTCGCTGTTGTTACTCCTCTCCTCAGCTGGCAGCCTGCAGCACCCACTGCACGCGGTCTCGCCAACGACCTCACGATGTTTGCAGCCGCATTCACTTAAGTTACGGTTTAAACACGAATTACACCAGCATCTCCCCTCGTTGCCAAATAGGCATCCATCACATAAAAAAATACAGAATTCTGTCTCGTCACTTCTGGAAAATTTTAACTACCCGCATAAAACCAGTAGCTTTCAGTCAGAGATTCAGAGCCTGCTAATGGCAGCATTTTACATTAAAGCATGAGATATTTTGATGCGCCAGTTTTGTCCTCTCCTTGAAGCAGGGACAGAAACTGATCTCCTGAACAGTCTCTGCTGAACCCTCAGAATTTCTGCTTTTCATTCTCTCAGAAGCCAATGTACACCTATTATTAAGAGAGTTACTGAAACACAGCAACCTCTATTACTATACCTCACATGGGGGAAGACACTAGACTGCACTTCCAGCTAATTCTGAAAAAAAACCCAACCAAACACTTCAGTAGAGAAGTGCATAGAAGGCACTGCCACAACACCTTTCAGTTTAGGCAGCATCCAGGAAAAAGTATTCTTTTGTTTTCCATATCCAGACTTCAGCAAACACCAAATGTACCTGACTGCTATGCAAAAATACATGCAGTTCTCCTTGGCAGTAAATGCTCTCAACTGAGAATAAAACATATACAAGGCATTACATGCAATATACCTTGAAGTAGCTTTACCCCGGTAACTTAAATGCTTCAGATAGGTCACAAGAGCAATGAAGATACACAGTTTAGTTAGAAAACACATAGTTGATTCAGGAAAACAGGCTGTTAACTATTGTCCAGAGAAAAGAGAAGTTCCTATAGGGAAACAAATAGGTGCAGTTTGAAAAAGAACTGAGAACATCTGCTCTAAGTGGCATTAGTATTTCAACTGCTAGAAAACTGCTGGGTGGAGAGAACATTAGAAGGAAGAAGAACACATAAGAAGTCAATTTTTCCACAGATTTGTAGCATAATTAACAAATTAAACTTACAAAAAAAAAAGATGATATTGGGTAGATAACAACCTCTTCAATTTCCTTACCAGCTTTAGTATAAACAAAAAAGAAACCCAAACCACTTTGTTACACATGAAACTACTGGTCAATTTATGTACTATAAAAGAATTATTCACTATTTAAGGATCAGCCACTGAAAACAACATGATAAAAAGCAATACTGCTGTTAGGGGACTATAAGGGAGAAAAAGATCAGCCCAAATCATCAGTGTTGTTCATTTATTTAATATTTAAACACATAAAAACCTACTTTGCGAGATTATTCCCTAACGAAGAAGAAAGTTTACTCCTGAATCTCATTTATCACTTGGCACTGCCAAAATGCCTAATCTACACACCTGGCTCAGAATAAACCAGGTGTTTTTCATTACCACTCCAGCTTTTTAACAGCACTTGCCACAACCGCAGACCAGCACTAATGCACTTTAGAGAATACAAATCCTATGCATCCATGCCTAGTGATGATAAAGGCAATACAGGTAAATAGCAAGCTAGAAACTTACTGAAGCACTAAGCTCACAAAAACACGTCTATCCACACTGGGACTACAGCCACAAACACTGCTGGGGATGTTAGGCTACAATCCCACAAGCAGCACCAGCCCACACTGAGCAGGAAAGCCAGAGTCCCATCAAAAGCCTGAGGAAATGCCCCCTACACCCAGGGCCACGGGCACACACATGACAGAAGGGAAACCACCGGTGCCCTCACAGACGGCCCTTCACCTCGAGGCCCAGCGCCCCACACTCACCCTACGGATGTTAATGGTTCCCGTGCGGCAGCGTAGGCGAGAGGACGGCTGAGGAGCCTGCGCAAACTGCTACCCTGCGCCTCCTCGCCCAAGAACTCTATGTCGGCCACGGTCTTGCCAAAGGTGAACCAGTCGCTGATCTGCTCCGGGGTGAGCTTCCGCAGCATGACGGCAGTAGCTCGCGGCCCAGCTACACGTGGCTCTCTGCGCACCACTCTTCTTCCCGCCCTCAGCTCGGGCCGTTGCACGTGACCCGGCGGGAGAAAGACTCCCACTGCCCCACAGGTGGGGGGGCCACCGCCCCAATGCCGAGAAGGCTCCAGAGCGGCGACATCAGGAACCCGGCCCCACCTGGCCCGCTGACTCCTTCTGGTACTCTTCTCAGGACAA
>JANHFX010002969.1:0-75747 GCA_027560015.1 Chloroceryle amazona
AAAATATTTCTTTTTTTTTTTTTTTTTAGGTATATTGGGGGGGCAATTTAGTTGCAGTAGTTCTTTAGCAACACAAGCCTTATAGTTCTGCATCTGTAAGTAAGCCCCAGAGCTGAGACTTTATTTTTGTCTGTAGAGAAGCATATAAAGATGGTGTCTATCTAATAAAGTATGCACAGGAAACAGATAATTATCATGGGATTAGACAGGGAAGATTTACATCTTCTGTAAAGAGTTTCAGAATATCATGAAATGTTTGTCTGTTAGACTTCAATCATAACATTTGTCTTTTAATTCCATTTAAGGCTTCATCTTGATAAACTCCATTTTAGGAATCAGAATGATTGAGATTCAAGGGCCCTCTAGAGGTCACCTGGTCCAGCGCTGCTGCTCAAGTGGAGTCATCTAGAGGAGGTTGGCCGTAACCATGTCCAGCTGGCTTTTGAACAGTTTAACTATAGCTAAGAAATAATTAGAGCTGCTAGTGGATGGTGTCCTGGTTTTGTTCTGTGCTGATGGCAAATAAATGATTCCTTTCATGCAGGAAAGGAAAACAAATAGTTATAGTTTGTGTAAAATTCGTCCTGATGCCTATAGCATCCTGGAAACAGCATTCTGCCTCATTGTGGTCTTTTAACAGCTCACTAAGAACAATATGTGACATTATTATGACTGTGGACATGATAGAACGTGGGTGTATGTGTGATCTGTTCTCAATCTTAAGGAATGGTTTTAAAGAGAATTTTTTTTTTTTAAGTTTCATATTCTATGCATTTTAACTAGTTTGCGCATCGGCGTGGTGGTCAATAGAAGCTGGTATAAAGAATTTCAGACTTTAATGGCCAAAACTAGATGAATATTTTGATAAAAGACTGCAATTTTTTAAATGTAAGGGTAGATTGAAAAATCCTCCATTTTATAGTTCAGTGTACTTTTTCCAGATTCAGCCAAAATCCCTTGACTCTCTTAGGTACTTAAAAACAATATGGACAATTAAGCAAAATGGAACAGTTCAAAGAAAATAGCTCACTGTGCATTAAAACACAGCATAGGAATCAAAGACAGATTGATTATAATTTCAGGATGGTTCATTACTAGAATGTAACCAACCAATAGTTGATACTTTATATCTGCTAATGGAAGATTTCACCTTGGCATATGTTCCTTTAGCTAGTCATGGGAAAGAATTTCTTTTGGGATCACACTTAAGACCACTCCCTTTTTACAAGCATTTTCCTTTGAACAAGGTGTGCTTGAAAATATTTGAGCACATTTCATCATAAGATTAATTTCCAGTCACACCCTAATAAAAACAAAATATATTTATTGTTCAGCAACACTCACTGAGCAAACAAGAAAAGCCATTACCCTTCACTAGCACTCTTATTTCCCTGAAGTCTGATTTAAAGAATGTTGATGGAATGAGCAGCTCTGTGCAGCATTAAAGTATTTTTTCAAGATCCCTATTTAAAATTTCATCATTAAAGGTACTTTCCCTAGGATTGTAATTATTTTCTATCCTGAAGTCAGTCTGAAGCTCCTTTTCTCCTATCAGAATGTTTCTTATAGTAGGAAAGAAGCTGTTGGCCTGTTTTAAGTATCATACATATCAATGACATGAAGATTCCCCAGTTAAACTATTGGACTACCTTTTAGCAGAGAAGACTTGGAGCTCTGAAAGCAGAACTGAAGGTTGCTGTCCTGAGGCAGGATAAGGATTGTATTTTTCAGTGGTGGAAGAGATGGGGCAGAGAAAAGGCTGGGAGATGTCAGCAGCTTTCCTCACAAAGAAAGGGCAAAGACAGACTCTTGATAATATGGGTTGAAGACAAGACAGGACCAGAACCCAAAGGATCTGGGGATCCCAGAGAGTGAAGCTTTCTGACCCTTTTCTGGTGGGTCTGAGGCAGATGTGGTGGGAAGGACATGGTCTGCTTTGGATCACAGCTACTTACATGGGCTACCATTCTCTTCTTCATCCTCGCATAAGCTGACTCTCTCTAAGGAGCAGCGCATGGGGTAAGGATGAGCTGTTCAGAGTACAGCAGCCCCTCTTTGCCACCTCAAGCACAAGCTAAACACACAGTTTGCAGCACTCCACAGACTCACACTGTAGAAAAATGCTATGTCCTTGCTTGGGCAAGCTGTACACAAGATGCTGTTTCCATCCTGAAATACTGTTAACTGTCCCCATTTTAACTTGGAAGAGGCTGACTGATGAAAAGCAGTAGGGCATGGAAATTTGATAGCAGCTGTATCACATTTCAGGCCTTGAAGGCAAGCGTGCATACAAGTGCTGTTATTATTAGAGTGTGTTATCACAGAGAGTTCACCTAAAACAGATACCGACAGATGTCATACTTGCTTCATCAGAAGTAAATAAGGGACATCAAAACCATTAAAAATCACAATTGTACATGCTCATGATAAGTGTCCTTGACAAACACAGATTCTTAAGGCTCGAAGTCCAATCTGTGTTACTCACTTTGCTCTGACAGTCATCAAGGGTCTCTGACCTTGGATTTTCCTGGCTACTCCTTTTGATAGCTGGCTGGCTGAGCCTGAAGTCAGAGTTGCAAAGAACTCCAGGTGAATCCAACCTCTGAGTCAGTTTTTGCCCTGTTCCTAAGTCTTCCCACCTATGGAATCAGCTGATTCAGCTCAAATAAGAGCTAGATGGGGCTGACATGAAAATGGCAGTGTGTCCTGAGACACAAGACTACATGACAGCAGAAGTGTTGCCTCAACATCAAGTCCCTTTCCTCAAAGTGTATCACTGCACTTTACTTTTCTCTAGTGACTGACAAGATGGAGTTACATCATTCACTTCAGCAAGGGTGGTTCTGTATTGTACCGAGGCGACTTTTCAAAGCTAAGTGTGTATATATTCCTCTCTCACTCACAAACATTTAACACCATCAAACTTCTTCCTTAATATTTTGAGAATAAGAACAAAGACTACTTCAACATAGCAAGACAATTAACAGAGATTTTTGGAGAATATGGTTTCAGAGAATGTGTAGGTTTAATACTTCTGCTCCTAATTCTGTAGGACCTTGTTTCTCATCTGTTCAGACACGAGTCTTGTCCTCCTGTCTCCAGCACTTACAGTTCTGCTTCATAACATCATTCTCCAGTCTGTCCAAGCACAGCTTCAGAGAAAGATCTTACCAAATCTGAAGCAGGAGTTAATCAGGCATCTAACTTGAGAGGTCCTGCCAATTATCAGTGTTCAGCATTGAATACAACACATCACTGAAACGGGGTTGGGGGAGACAGTACAAAATTATTCTTTTTGTGGGGGCAATAAAAGAGACATAATTAACAGTGATGCCCCTACAGTACTTTGAATATGGAAAATGCTATATATACTTCATGAATTTATGAGGGTTATTAAAAATTCACAAGAACAAGAACAAGTAATGTGAATGCAGTTTGCAGACTAATCTTAAAATTTGGGAGTCAAACTCTGCATGTCTACAAATCATGGTCTGAGTCTTGATTTCATCTCAGTCTCCTATGAACTTCCTCACTACAGTGCCAACAAAACTACCTTAATAGGGAAACATACTCCTATTTATTAATGATTACATATTATTTATTGATGTTCTTCTATAATTAAGCGAGCATGTTCATAAATTTAGAATTCACAATTTACAGTTATACCTATTTTGAGGTAGTTGGTTTATTTCAAACAGGTTTACATCCAGGTTTCCACAATAACCTTCTAAATTTCAGTGGCAGTAGAACTCATGGTTCATTACCTGGTCTGCTAATGCCCACATCTCATTTTACACACCAAAGTGATTAAATGTTAGAGTTACTCTCCTCTATTTTAAGACTATTCTACCTGCCACAGAACCACATCAATTATAAATAGTAAATGGTCTTTCAAAGGGGATTCCCTTTCAGAAGAAAGAATAGTCTTCTCATTACTGTCAGTTTTCATATTAAGGCTAAGGCAGCGATAATTCTGAGTCTTGGTGATACTGTTATTTTGTGAATTGTGACAAAACCTGGACAGGCTGGAGAGTTCAGCAGAGGGCAGCTTAATGAGGTTCAACAAGGGCAAGTGTGGAGTCTTGCACCTGGGGAAGAATAACCTCACACACCAATACAGGTGAGGGGTTGACCTGCTAGAAAGCAGCTCTGCAGAGAAGGTCCTGGGAGTCCTGGTGGACAAGAAATTAACCATGAGCTAGCAGTGTGATCTTGTAGTCAAGGACAATGGTATCCTGGGATGCATTAAGAAGAGTGTAACCATCAGGTGTCCTCCCTCCTCTCACCCTTGTGAGGCCATATCTGGAGTACTGTGTCCAGTTCTGGGCTCCCCAGTTCAACAGAGACAGGGAACTACTAGAGTCCAACAGAGGCTACAAAGATGATTAAGGGACTGGAGTATCTCTCATGAGGAGTGGCTGAGAGACCTGGCCCAACATGAAAAAGTTAATAGCCCCTTTCACCCATCCAAGTCCTAAAGAGAGACAAAATCAATCCAGTAGGAACATCACTAGTCTCATCAACCCACTTACATCTGTAAAAAGAAGTTTTCTATCCCTTTTCTGTTACCCCTAGCATTATAAACAGCACTGCTAGCACAAATAAAGACTATATTTTGTTTGAAGTACAAACAGAGTTACTTTCTGTACAGGGAGTTTAATTAAAGTCTCATGTGTAAAGGTAAACAGCCAGTACTGCAGCTGCAGTCACATTACTACACGGTAAGAATTCTGTAGATTACAATTCCCCCAGTGAAACTTTTCCCTGCCCATTTCATATCTCAGTGTTTTCCTCGTGAACAAAAAGCAAACAATGTGTGCACTTGAGTCCAAGCATGTTACTTGATGGTCAGTGGGAACTTCGTCACTGACACTAGTGAACCCGGCAGGAATAAATTCAATGCACACCTGATTTCTGATGCTTTTAACTCCTTACCACTGGATCTGCTGTACAAACCTGAAACATCGATTTCACTTAGTTCTTAAGTCAGCACCTGTAGTGACTTCATTACAAACTTACTCTCTGACGAGTTTTCTGTTGGTGATGATATCCTCCCATGCTGGTGTTATTCCTCTTCTCACTGCTTGAACTGAATAGTGACCATATCAATTCAGTAGTTACTGCAGAAACCAAAAGAAAGTAGTAACATTCAAGCTTCTAAAAGCAGAATTTTCAATCAATTTCCTCATTCTCTTTTAAGTCAAATTTAATTTTCTACAGATGTTGTTTTATGTCAGATGGTCCAGATCTTTACTGAGGAATAAGGTTATCTTCCTCTGACTTACCTGCTTCTCTTACCTACACACAGCTTAGTCACTATTTAAGGGTAAGTTACCAACATCCCTATCTCAGACTGTGGCACTTTATGACAGATAAAAAAAGAAACAAAACGTTGCAATTTGCATCGTTTTATCTCTCAACCTCAATTGCCTTCTTTATTTTAAAATGTGGTTGACTATTTTACTGATATAAAATCATCATCATATCGAAGACACCAAATTCAAAAGAGCGATGAGGCTGTGAATAGGCTGCATTGCTTTGCTTTTCATGTGTCCACAGCTGAATTCTTTTAGAAGGACCTAATTTCACAGTCAGGCTTGGCCTCTGCCCTCATTTACATCATCAAACACAGCTGGGTCAAATCCAACATAAAATCTTTATGCTCTACTTCTTGAAAAAGTAATGTTTGGGAAAATTAGGGGATGGTTTAAGTTTAACCCAAGATTTCTCAGCAAGACAAACTGGAACAAAGTTACATAGTCAAAAGTAAAAAATCAAATTACAAAGATATGTTATATTCATCTGACATGGAATGCTCTCATCAGAAACAAAAACTGCTGTGATTTTCAATGCAGTCCCATTTCGAAGGAAAATAAACCAAAATGTTTTAAATTCAGATACAGGGGAAAAGCCACAACTTCTCTCTCCCGTGCTGCCAGATATGTTAAAGCATATAGAACAAATTCTAAACGAACAACCTTGAAAAAAAAATATTTGTTATTATCTGGAAGTTCTATGGAATGGTGTTGAAGATCGCCACCTTTGGGGTTAGCACAGTGTTAATTATTTTTTTTTTGTCAATAACAATGTAATTAATGAAAGTGTACTGTCTTGTATGTTTGAAAAACTATACTATAAATTCTCTTCTGTGACTTATTATAACGAGCATAAAAACAACCACACTGTAATATATGGTAGCGTATCTGTATATATAATGCACCTATAGTAATGTGAGTAGACAGACAAACATGTTAATCAGTGCAATGTTTTAAAATATTGGTCATAATGTTTCTTCTAAAAACAAAAAACCACACAGAGAAAAGTCTAAAATAAGCAAAAGACCTGTGTTGCATAGCAAGAACAAGAATATTCCATTATGATTCCTATTTCTTCAAATGTTCCCCAAAATCTCACCAAGTCCTAAGAACATACCTAAAACTGTAAAAAATGGAATGACAAAAATTAATGATGTGCTCAAAGGAAGCACAGTTAGCACTCTGCTATTATTTTTAGAAAGCTTAAGCCACTGAACCAATGTGAAAGAGCTATTCTTAGTAACCCTTAATCCATTTAACCTAGCAAAAGATATTTCTAATGACCACAGATTTAGCTCACTGACCCTTTGCAGGACCTAATTTCAATCATCACCCTGTCTGTCCAGGGGACTTTATCAGACTGGGAATAGTGTTATCAGAACACCACCATGTTTAGGCAGAACCTGTTGATTCTTCCAGTTTCTCTTGGTCTCAAACCAGTGTTTATCAGCAGTGTCAACACTAAATCTCAATCCTAACAGTATCCTTAACCTCATCAAAAATGCCTTAGGGACCCACATCTACACTAGGTTAGCCAGCCTATGTCAGGTCAGCCCTGAATTTAGCCTGGCAGCCTCCATAAATTTACCTTTGCTTTTCTTGCAGTCCTACCCATAAAGGGGAGGTACAAAACAGGAACAAAAAATACTCATGTGGGATGGACCTAACTATGAAAGTGAGAAAGCTCATCTTGGAGGCAAACAGATGGTTTTTTACTTAGTAGCATGTCAAGGCCCTTTTATCCCATGTCCTGTCTGTCGGGGAAAGAGACAAAGTATTTTAAGGAGAAAAGCAGTCCTTTGAATAAAGTTGAAGAATACCTTCTTGGGAGCTTCTGCATTCAACTTTATCACAGCAAAAAATGATTATGACTAAAAATTGGGTCACTGGTCATCAAGTTCGCAAGTGTGAAAGCAGAGATGACGTGAGCAGGAAGTTATCTGAATCACTTCCCGCTTTCCTAAGTATAGAACATAAAGAACCCAGCTACAGCAGAAGGCATATATTAAAAAGTTGGCTTTGTCCTCCAAACACACAGAATCTCTAGCTGATCAGAAAATACAGACATTGTCTGTGTCCATCCAGCACAGCTGTTGTTTCCTTCTCTCTTTAGTGCCCCGGACATGATTCAGAACAGAAGATACTGCAATTATTTGTAGCAGAAATAGTGATAGGTCATGGTTTAGAACATTAGAAACATGATCACAGACACACTGGTATCCCTTAGCTTCTTTTAGCCTTCTTTTTTTTTTTTTTTTTTCATTTTAGCAACTGAGCAAGAATAAAAGCTCACAGACTAGTTTCAGTTTGAGAATTTTTTTCTAAGCTGACATTTGAAACTTTAGATCTGGTTCAAATTGTCAAATACAACTTATTTTGTCAAAAATACATCCAATGCTGATATTTTTCACAAAAAAAAAAAATCTTTTGGAAAAATGTTTTTCTGGGTTTTATTTATATCCAAGTTGTTTATGATGTTTCAACGTATGAAATCTCATTATGCAACTGAATGCCAAATGCTTTTAAGTGAAAACCTGAAAACACACATCAGGACCATGCATCACTAGAATTTATTAAATGAAATCAAGATTGGTATTTAGTATTTTATCATCTAACTCCATTCAAAACAGTTTTTTGGTTGCTCAAATCCTTAATATGACAGTCTGTTCCAAGACTTGCTGAAAGCAGTGGATCTGTTCCAATCTATCTCAATCAGGCTTTCACCAGATCTCATATACTGTAGAATTATAAGATGTTTTAGTTGCTCAAACATAAAAAGCCCTGAAATTTTTATTTTTTAAATGGAAGGAAGGATTAATTTTCTGCCATGGACAACACAAAGCATTGGCTAATTTCAGCTGCAAATTATTCAGAGGGGACCTTCACATGGACATGGGAAGGGGTCAAGTGCAGTGCATGTGAATGCTACAAGTTCTTGTGACGAGTATATAACTACACCTAAGTTCCACATCATCTTGCATCTGAGCACTGGCAGGCTGACTGAGCTGATTCTGTGCTACCTTTCAAGTAGAAGAACAATGACATTCCAGAAATAATGTACTTTCATGGTCCCTAAAAACTCTCGTAGAAACCAGGGGCTTTAGAACAGTCAAGCTGATGTGAATTACTTGCAGGCCAGTTTTATCCTTTGCAACTTCCCAAGATAAAGATGGTACAAGCAAGATCTATCCATCCTCACAAACTGTATCCTGCTTGCTTTGATCTTTTGTGCTTCTAAGAATTTGAAGCCCCGTCTTTCAGATGCCTATAAAAACAACATTATTGACTTTATCTCATAAAGAAGAAAATGGTTATGCTTATTTTCATCCTCTAAGGATCACACCCAACATCTTGTCTAAAAGTTCACTTCAATCAGCCTAGCTGGAAAACACTGTCAGTCTAAATTAGCTATAATTTTGTTATTTCGCTGCTAATGTATTTTTCTATGAAGAGATGTTTTATTGGGATCAGCTTTTTTTCTCATTTGTTCAACCGAGATCTTGCTAATAGCAAAGTATCTGTTCCATCTGATAAGAACTGCAGAGGAATTAGGCAGTAATAAGACAAGGGTCACAAGTTTATGCACTGACTTTATTTTTAAGAAAATAATGTTCCTGAAAGCTGTCTTCTCAAAATTAATACACATCGAATACAATAGCTGAGGGAAATAGGGAACATTTCTTGAATAACACCAATTTCTCTTCACTTCTGTTTTACACATAGGTATAATGCTCTCTGACACTATTGGCTTTGAACTGTTTTTCTGTAGTATATTATAGAAAAGTCATTTAATAATGAAAGTTTAAGTTGCCTTGTGGAAAAAAGACTATTGTCATGAAAGTGTAGGGGGTCTTTAAAAAGGAAGGTTAAAAGGGCATTGTATTATGTTCCAGAATAATAGTAGTAAACTTAATTTTTACCATCTTAGTGCAGGCCTTGAGATTCTTACACTTCCTTCTCCATTCCTCCTGAGAATTACTCCTCCCTGTGAGTTTCAGAGTCCTGCTGTGTTTTATCTTCTATAATATCCTTTTTTTTTTCCACAAAATTCTGTCACAGCATTTGCTTCAAAGATAAGCATATTTTCAGAATTTAATTAATAGAATCAGGATAACAAGTATATAGATCTCAGCAAGACAGATACTGTACCAGAACTATCCTTCAGAAACCTGATCGAATGCTTTTCAAATTATCTTTTCCTTTACTTTTCAGAAAGTAAAAACCATGATACCCTGAGGACAAGAAAACTCTGGGAGTGAAACTCCCAGAAGCCCTCAAGCAGAATGGCATAAGCTCTGCTTCAAGTCATTCTTTACATGCTATCAGTTTTAATCTACACCAGTCGCACCCTTTCCTAACATAACAAACACGTAGATGCCATAAATGCGATCCAGGGTTGTTCTGTTTTAGAATTAAACAAGCAATTCACAAACCTTCTATGTGAAGCCATGACAGAATAATTACTGTGTTGATCAATTTCTTATTTTTTTTTTAATGTATTTTCCAAGTGTAACAATGGCTTTTCTATCCTGAGCTGTATAGAGGAACAAGAACAACTTAGGCAAGACGTGTTTTCCCCTTGTCACACTCAGCTGCTAGATGATGTCTCAGTACTGTGACCCACACAGACAGATAACATCAGTCACCCCATCTCCAAAATACTCAGCTGGGAATGCAAAAGTGAAATACTTCAGAAGTATTTTCTACCTGCTTCCTCCCCACTCCACTAGCTTGAGATTGTTTCACTTTTATCTGTCTGTACCCCAACCTGCTTGATCTATCAGAAAATAGAGATGGTGCTCCATAACAACATATTAAACCAATCTGTTTTCTGCTGCTTTCACAGGGCAGTCTCCAGATCTGATGAGGATTTTAAAAAGGAGACACACATTCCTAAGACCATTAAAGCAAAGATGGCTGCTCACATTCTATGCAGGAGGAGGACCTAGGAACACCTCTGCCAATTCTCCTTGGAAGAAAGTATTTCCATTTAGTCCATGAAATTTCAGAAGGCAAGGAGCAGCCTTTCTGTCATGATTTGCCCCAGCCAGCCCTATTTCCCTCAGCAGCTGCTCACTCACTGCCACCCCACGCCCCCCTCCTTTTCTAAAAGATAGAGCAGCCTTTCCAAAAGATACCTGGTATCTGTCCCTCTCTTGTCCCGAGGTGGTGGGATTTTTCCATATTTCTTACAGTTGTGTGGCCAACGGTGGGAAGCTGGATAAGTCTGAACCTTCACCAGAGAACCCTTCATTGTACTTGAAGAAAATTCTTCAGTGCTCTAAAACCTAGGAAAGAAATTTAACCACACTTAATCTGCCAGCTACAGGCAGAGTCAAGTAAAAGGCAAGTTCCCAACTCCAAGTCTTAATTACAGTGCTATGAGCTGTAATTCAAGTCTCCCGAAGTGCTGGAAGCACTGCGGGATTGCTTTCCTATCTAGATGGCAGAGGGATTTAAGAATAAAAACGTTAACAATGTCATATATCAGAAGCCCCAATCATATAACAGGGATATTGGCACTGTGACTTTTTTTCATTACCAAAAAAACACAGTAAGAATCACCTGCTAATTAATTTATATTACAGCTGGCTGTGTCAGGCTTCCAGAAAAGACCAAGATTTGTGGGCTTTTTTTCCACTCGATTTACAAATTAAGCAGACACTAAATGAAGCTGCAACATGCAATCTGACAAGATCCTGTCCCATCTTGTTGGCCAATTCTAAGAAAACTTTACCTCCAACACATGGCTAAATGCCTACTCCCGTTTTCCTGCCATTTATGGCAAGGCTCTTCTATTTTGCATGGTCTCAACTTCTGACTTCCTATGTCCCCATTTAAAATTCTAACTGGAACAGTCACTGTCACTTTCTGAAACAAAGTGGTCCATGGAGCCACTAAACATTACATGGTGACCTACATAGAAAACCTGCAGAGCCAGCACAAGGGCACAGCTGAATGCTTTGAGAAGCCAATGTCAGTTCTTGTAAAGGAATTCTTGGGTGTTACCACTTCATATGGAGTTAGTGTTTTGCAGAAGCAAAGGTGCATGCACCATGCAGAACTGGGAACATTTTCTGTGGTAAATTATTATTCACCTTTGCTTAACTTAACTAAAAGTCCCTGCTTCATGACCTGCTGGCACCTACACAGGAAAAGAACATAGGGTAAATCCTCATTCAGCCACCCCTTTTCAGAATCAGGTATGCTTAAGGTCCTAGAGAAGAGCAGACCTCTGCTGACAGATACAAAAAACTAAAATGAATCTTCAGTGAACCTTTTCTTTTCACTTTTCGACAGGCACACAACATTAAAGGAATGCTAGTGTGGCCTATTCTTTTCTGATGAAGTTATCTGTGTGACACTCCTTTTCCAGTTGTCAGCTTCTCATGTGTCAGTGGCAGTACCATATACAGAGGAAGCACGGCAAGCACATTCATGAGGAATATGGGAAGCCCTCATTGCTTTAATGCTTTTCAAGAATGCGTATTCCTTTCTAGAATAGTCATTGGACCTGAGAAAAATACAAAACTGTTAGTCAGTGGCTTCAACAAGGTGTCTGTACTGAAATATTTCTTTTCTATGTAATCCTAGTTTCTATCTGGAAGTGTTACATGAAACAAAAAAAAGCCCCAAACCCTGTAAACATACGCTAAACCCTGAAATACATACTCTAAATTCAGAGAAAAATGTTTTCCTGGTTATTTTCTTACTGATTGCCAAACTTATCTAGTAGCCCAGTTTAGAGAGTTCTCATTTTACTCTGAGAGGTCACCAGCAGAAAGTTTTGTGCACTGATCAGTCCTGTCTACTCTTGGAAATCTTTGGTGAAATCATGCTGAGAAAAGAGGCTACCCATAAAATAAAGATCCTTTCTGTATTAGCACAGGTAAATGAAGATGGATTTTTATATTGTCTACACGGAATCCTGTGGGTGTCAGAAAAACACAGATTTAGTTGCACAGATTCAATATAAAAATGGAATCTTAGGGCCAGCAAGCAGAGAAAAGATGAAAACACTTCTTTTTTCCTGAATGTGACTCCACTTCAGCTCCTTATTAATTAGAAAGGAGAAATGCAGCATTTCTCAGATATTTGTCATTAAAAACTGCTACCAAGATTTCTGTAGTGGTAGGATCACACAGTCTTTTTTTTTTTCTGTTGTGCTAGTAGCTTTTGTAGTTCGTGTTACAACGATTTTCTCCTGAGAATGCATATGGTAGGTTTGGTGTGACATTTCATTGCACTGATTTTGAAGATAAGATGTAAATAAATGGACAATGATTTGTTTTGTTAGTGAAACAAGGTTGAATGATTTAGTAGTCTTGGTAGGACCCAGAGCAGATTTGATCTAACCTGTTAGGTGATGATTTTCTGCAACACATTTACTGACATTTTCTCACCCTTATTCCTTTCTAGAAAGAAAACATTATTTTCTAAGCAGTGAAAATCAAATGTTCTGTAACAGCTTAACACATTCTATGCAAAAAGACATTTTGCCACGAGATTCAAAAGTTATCAGTGTAGTAAGCCATGATAACCAATTAATTTCATCCAGAAAGCTAAATGGTAGCATGCACAGAGCAAATATATACTTCTTTAAATAGTCATTCAAATAACCAAAATTGCCATCACAAATTGTTCTGCAGAAAAAAAAAAAAAAAAGAGATGAATGAGTAAAGTTAAAGTGTCTTAAATAAAATAAGGCCAGGGAGTAAATTTGAAAACTGGATTGAAATTCTAGTGAAACACCCACAGTCAGTGAAAAGGAAAAAGATTTTATGTGAAGCTCCTTCTTTTTACTTTGGTTTTGCACATAAAGATCATAGCTCCTCAGCTGATTACTTTTCATTTTATGATCAAAAGCAGCACCTTGTATGACTTTCACAGTTTTTTTGTCCTCTCAGTTGTAGACATGGTACTAAATGATGGGTTTAGTTACCATTAGGGAATTTGCCTTCATAGGAAATTCATTTCTAGAATATAACACATTCTTCTTTTAAGTGCTGCAGCCTTTGAGACACAATAGAGAAATTTCCATGAAAAAAATAAAACACATCATCCTGATAAATCCAGAGCTCCTTTTTCCATTGGGAAAATAGGTTTTCATGGTTATTGTCTTTCAGGATCACAAGACGGTTATTACTCTAAGAACAGGCTTTGTTAACTACATGAGAAAGTTCCACTGCATAAGCACTGGTGCAAAACCAGAGTAAACTGCATAGGAGAGCTTTTGCTTCAAACTGAAGAAAGCCTAAGGACAATGCCAGATCATCTTACCCAACCATTTTACATGTCAGTGAATTACATATTACAGAAACGACCCATAACATATCTAAAGCTTCCAGTTAAAGCAACAATATTAGTCCTTAAAAAGGAGGACTGGCCACACTCTTGGTTGACAGTAGGCAAAATGACACCTGAAAGCCTTGCAAGATTAGGAATTTACTTGACATATACCAAGACATCCCAGAAAAGATACTATATACAAAGCCAAAAGCAAATGACCACGGCTTTAAAGGTTCATAGAGACACATATCTCTATCTCCTGGATGATTCCTTGGTGTCTGCTACATCTGCCACAGAGAAATTTCCCACTGGTGAATGCATCTTCTGCCACTGCATCAGACCGGTTGCCCCAAATCTGTGGAAGCTTAAAGTCTCTGACACTGTGATTTTCCCATGTTTTTCATAAAGTTAGCCAACAAATTCTGAGCTTATTGGAGGCCAAAGCCAAACATGACTACATAACCCTTTTTTTCTTAGGATCTGGATTAAAACATTTTTAAAGGTGCCTGGAAGTCTGACCTGTGGGAAAAAAAATCTCAGGCATTCAAGATCACTGAACATATTAGTAGGGCATAAGATCATTTGAGAGGGGCCTCTGTACCATCTCCCAGCTTGCTTGCCCTATTCAGTATGGTATCCACAACTCTAAGCTATCTTGGGTGTTTCAGAGAGAGAAAAAGATACCAGAAACAAAGTTAAGCATGAGAGGAAGGAGGATTGCTTTAGGCAATCAACTTAAGTCCTGACATGTAGTAATTAATTGCAGTTATTATTTCAATGTGGAGACAGGAGACTTACATCCATGTTCAGGACCTGTGAAGAATGGGTATGAGTACAGCTACTCAAAGCCTCCATACACAGCAATGCAAGAACTATCTTATCCTCTAAGATGAGTAAACTTGTCTAACAGATTCCAAGAGCCAGCAAGCTCATTTCTTTACTCCCCAGCCCCAAGATATCACTAGGCTCCTGTTGAGCCCATCCTTCACCCTAGCCCTACCCCAACATATCTCTTATGTCCACATTCAAAGACATTTACATATAATAAACCTTTAGCAAGACTTATGGATAGACCTGAGAAATGAAGCACACTGAATTCTATAAGATTCACATAGCTTGTCTCCTGCCTAATCTATGTAGCCCATTGTTTGAATCCTCTTTTCTATTATTTTCTGTTTTATACAGACACCAGAGCTGAGAACCATATTTCAGGGGCAAGTGTACGCTTTGCATACAGGCAATGCAATTCCATTGTTTCTACCTAAGAATTCCTCATGTGTTCATTCCAAGATGGCACCTAATCATTTCCCAGAGCATTGCACTGAAAGCAAATGTTGAGGCGATTACCTACAATGTATTAAAGAAAAATGCAAAGCCAAACCATAAAACAAACCAAGTGTCTCCACACACCCTTTTGCACAGTTTATAAATTGATTCAAGTAATTCACGTACCTCATTCTTGTTACGACAAGCCCTTCTCAAGTGCGTGACTTCAGAACAATACAAGTCACAATGAACAAATAAGAAGCTGAAGCAAGATTCAAATCTGCAGACAGAATGCCTGCCAGCACTAACCCATCTGCTATCACCGAGTGCCCCTCCAAGCCAATATACCTGAGTTTTAGTTATGGAATACCATCATCTTTACAGCACTCACCAGAGTCCAAGTGCCACTGCATTAGAGAATCTGAACTTTTATTCTGCTATGTGTGGACTAAAATCTGTCTCTAGGATGTGTTCTTTCAAGAAGACAATGTCTTGAAATGAAATGAATGGAAAAGATGTTAAGTACTTTATGTTGGCATTTAATGTTGAAAGGGCAAAATTTGTTAAATATTTCATCTTTATACCTGAGAAGTTTGCAGTATTTTTTTAACTTGCATTCCTCTGGTTTGGAATCTATCCTAACTACTTATGTACCATTTATTATGTCAGTATCTGAGAGTTGCCCCATCCCAAGAGCTTTCACCTTAAAATCCCTCTGAGACTAAACAGAAGAGTCATGCCAGTGGGAATGCTGGCACAGAAAAGGCTACGTGGCATAAGCTCGCAAATGGAAACAAAGAATTTGAACCTAACACACAAGGTGGGGTCACAGTGGCAGGACACAGTAACAGAGGCAAGGAATCAAGAAAATCAAGGCACAGTCTGTATGGCAGTGCCCCAGGTGTGTGAGCTGAGGAGTTGTGTATGGAGGCTAATACTGCTCTGTTCCAGCCTTCTCATAGCTTTGGAGGCAAGACACGGGAAAAGATCATTCCTTTCAGCTCAGTTATAACAGCACTGAATAGTTTAATTGTCAGAGCTGTAAAACTGTCCTTTTGTCAAGACCACTTCTCACTAATTACTTGCCTGCCAAAAATACACTGCTCATTCCTTTCTTTGTCAGATGTAATTGATGCAAATTCAGTTTTATACCAAAGTATTTGTTGCATATCTTTTGTGACGTCTCAGTTTGACAGCAGATTATTAAATGACAGGTGCTGTGATGTAAAAAGGAATAGTTATAATGGGTATTCATAGCTTTTGTATAAACTTCACGTACTGATGCCTTATATTTTAGAGGACATGCAAGTCATCTTCTTTCACCTCTCTCCTAGCAAACAGAGGTCTGAGCCAGGTAAGCAGTCAGAGTCACTGCCATGAGTTGTCAAGCAGAGGTTGCGAGGCAATAATTCACCTTCACCTCACAGAAAAATCTTGCTTTTTGACAAAATAGCAACTAACTTAATATTCATATGAAGTCTTTCTTAACCATTTGCATCACTGACTAATAAATGTTCGTGTGCGACCTAACTTCTGGTGTAATGTTTTAAGATCTTAATTTCTTCCTTGTCTGTCTGTTGAGTATCATATTCTCAGCAACAGGTTTGGTGAACCAAACTCTTCGGTTGCTTTGCAGCTTTGTACAGTGTTTGACGAATTTTCATTTCCTCGGGAATGCTCTTTGCTCATTATTTGTGTACTTTCTTCCCCAGTTGCTTCCTCTGCTATGCTTTGTGTTGGACTGCATGTTTTTATAACACCACGTATCAAGGCCATGAGCGAGGGTTTAACAAGTTGCTACTCAAATGTCTGTGTGATGATAGTGGTTAAAAAGGCATTACCTTCACTGTGCAGGGAGGCAGCACAAGTGTTGAAATAAGGCTGGTGATGAGACAGACCTTACACCGAGTGGATAGCAGAAGCAGAATGAGAATTTGGAACCTCCTGGCTGCCAGCTTGCTCTGACAAGCTGCAGTGCTTTCCAGCTATCCTAGTTTACTCTAGGGAGACTGAATGGCATTGTTAAATTGCACAGAGTTGAAGCAGCCATGGGCCAATTACCCTCAGCTGCTGACTCTTCCAGTACAGCACTTCCTATCAGCATCAGCACATGCGGTAACAAGTTGCCAGGAAGGAGGTAGAGAGAGGTCTCTTAGTGTGTTATCCTCTAAAAGAGAAAGGGGGGTGGGGGGTTAAGCCATTCTGAGTACCTCAGATCCCCAGACAAGAAAAAAACCTCAAAAGTGTATCTGAAAAGGAAGGCTCTTAAAAGTCATTTTGACCCTTGCAGAGCACACGTTGTCAGTACAAACGCTTGTAACTGAAAGCATCAGATATAGTTTATACTAGAATTCCTAATTCTATTTCACACCCAAAATTTGGCCTCTCAGTAATGCAAAATGGACAAGTCATTAATTAGCCTGTCATTTTGTTAAATTGGAAGGTATTTGCTAGCCAATTGCTTCACTTAATTAAAAATCTACAATGTCAAAAGAAAATAAGGAAATAAAAAAATTAACACCTGTTTCCCAAAGAAAATCCTGAAAATTAGATCAAATCTACCAGAATTTTCTTTTGCAGTGTTAAGAAATCAAATGTTCTCACACAGTAGTTGACAAAAATTAGTCTTCTGTGAGGAAAGATTTAGAAAGCAGAAGTATACAGCATAAAATACAAAATGCATCCTGTTATTCCTGACTACATGTGATTGTCTTGCAAACTGGAAAACCAGAGATAGTTGTTAATCGGCCAGCTTGAAGAATTCCAGAATTCCAGTAACTCCAGAAGTCATTTTGGTGTCTGGTCATATTCCAGGGTAGATTTCTGAGATAAAAGTTTGTAGTCTACTATATGAAACACAGTTTAAGTTGAGAGGCAGCCAGTGAGAAAGATGGTCCTATAAAAAATGATTTTATAGCAAGTTACTTGGTAAAAAGGGTAACAAAGCAGTAGGATCAGAAAAAACCCTAGCCAACCAACTATACACCAGTGATGTCCAAGTTCTCCATCCTGCATTGATAAAGGCTGTTTTCTCCTTCAGTGTTCAGCTTATCTGGTAGATAAGCCCCAAAAGTAATCTGGTAGGATTGTCTGTAGAATTTGTTCAAACATTAAGTAACTAAGATAAGGGTGTCACTGTTAAAGGCAGCTCCTGAGAAGTTCTAGACTACACCGTGGAAAGGGAGGATGGCATTCCGGAAAGATCAGAAAAATACTAACCTTGAACCTCAGACCTTTGTAAAATGAATTTATTAGCTACTTTCAAGACTTTTACAAGCACAATCATTATTGCTTTCTCCAGCTACATGTTCAGGGATACATGCAAATAAATGTCCTGATTAATCTCTTGTGAATTCTGTAAGGCATTTGACAGTGACAGAAATCTGAAAGATTCCTGCTCATTTTTGGGATGTCATTCAGACAAGCTCAGGCATAAATGGGATTAAAAGGAAAACTTCACCTAAGTGTATTGCATCCTTTCTCATCCCTCTCACCATAAATCAAGGAAAAAGTTACCTCACTCCTCTTTTGAGACCTGTGTATCCAGTGGTAGTTACAGATATGTCAAAAGGTAAGTACGCTTGACAGAAAAGGAGCTTCAGTGAAAGCAGTCAGCTGTATCCTGACATGTGTCAGATCCCTTATAAAACTCTTGGGCATGCCAGTTCCGTGCATTAATTACCTGCAACGGACATCTGTTTCTCACAGGTTCCAGCCTCCTTCCACAGATTTTTTCATTGAACCGAGTGAAGGAAAACAGAAATAATTGTATCTGCTGTTGTGTTGTTTCTCATCATCAGGGTTGAACAAGGAGCAAGAGCTTTCCTATGAACAAACCACCAGCTGTAAAAAGGAATATAGGATGTCTAGACTTAAATACAGACTGAGTGACACTGAATCTCTTCAGGTATTTCATATAGAGAAAACACTTGCTCATAATATTAGCCCTGGCTTATTACTTTATGCAGAGGTGTCAGGAAGTCCAAAGAGCTACATTTCTCATAAGAAAAATCCACCTTTTCTATCCTTACCCCTTGAAGCTCTCCTTCCCTTTCAGTTTAGATAAGCTGGGTAGATAGAGGAAACTACATTAAGCAGTTTCACAGATGGGCTTTCAAGATGGTTATGCAGATCTTCAAGGAGAAAGTTTCTCAGCTGGCTCTTGTTAAGAGGCAGAACATTTCTGTCAAACAGAGCATTATGACACTGAAGAGTTCCCAAGGTACAGTGAGTCCTTGAAAGCCTTCTGCCCATTTAACTCATCAGAAAAATAATCCCCATCGCTGGAAAGATGATAGACTGTTGCCTTTTCCAGCACTGAAAGCAGATAAGACTGCTGCTTTTACAACTCCATGACTGGGTAAAAAGCACCACTGCTTACAGCAATTAATCTACTGCCAGTCCCATTTTGCTCAAGAAGATGGAGCAGATCACTGCAAGAATCTTCATTTACCTCAGCAACTTTTTGGAATACAATTCTTAAATGCCACAACAACAAGAGGTGAAATAGTAGAGCTGAGTTATGGAGGAGCTTTCAATGGGAGAATAAAACAAACAAAATAAGAGAAAATTTCCAAATAGCTCAGTGAAAGTACAGGACAGATCCGGTCCCAGCATCATCATTCTGAAAGTGCAAGATTTTCCTTGTCCGGGATCAGGGATATGACTTCTCAGAAAATGTTCGGTCTATGAAGGTAGAGCTAGACTCAGGTTTCTCAGCATTTCCAAATACCAGACATCAGTATATATTTACACTGCCAGTTTACACCAGTTAATAATAAAGGACACATGGATTCATTCACTGCTTTCTCCCTCACACATTATGGCATGCAAATGATTCTTTGGAAAGGTCTCTTAATCCTCCTATCTTTTAAAGCAGAATTGACTCCACAGAGCAACTGAGAGGGGTTAAGAAGTCCTGTGCAAGCATTCAGCTGTTTTATAAGATTCCTGAATTCCCATTCACCTTTGAACTTATTTCAAATGCAGACATATCCTGTGCTAGAAGTTAAGCGTGATATTTTGATAAACCACCAAGTCCTTTCCTCTGGCATCATTCATGCAGAGAAAAAGCAATCATTGTTCCATAACCTCCATGGAAGGGCAGTGTTGCTGAAGTGCAGGCCAGCTCTGACACCACTTTCTGTCAGCTAGACATAGGGTCTAGCTGTCCAGCCTGGTGAAACTTGCCCTCTGACACTCTCAATGCCTGTAACCCCTGCACGTGTTCCTCAGATCTCAAGAAAGGTCCCAAGCTGTGCTCAGACACTGTGTTTTCATGCCCAGTGCTGGGCTTTGAGCAAGCTTATTATTTCAAGAAGATTAACTTGGTATTAGTATTAATATTGTGATTACTCCTTAGGCAATCTTCCTTTTCAGTATGCCAAGTCTCTGTTTGTGGATTAGTCTGATGCTTTATTACTATTGTTGCTGCTATGGACAGAACTATTTAATTATTTTTATTAAGTCTCCATCTCTAAGGTGCATTGAATACCACAATAAACAAGTATCCCAGTAATAGTGAATCCATATACTATTGAGAGTACATGATAAAAAACTGGTTTATGTTCTGACATAAACCATCATTTTACTAACAACAATTAAATTCCACGTTTCTTTTCTAGACTTTTCAACGTACATTAGCTCCAGGGAAACTATTAAATAGAGAGTCAATTTATAAGTATAGTTCTGTCAGCCTGGATACTATGGTTGCTGGTGGTTACATCTGACAGATATGGATTTATCAGCAGAGGACTAGAGGAATGCAGCCCAATTCTCTGCCTTCCACCACTAGGCACAGTACAAACCCTGTTATGAAATATGGCCAAGTAGTTTAAGACAAGAAAATGGTCTCATGAAACCAGAGTTCAGAGGACACTGACTAATCCATTTCATGAGATTTACAGTTTACTCTCTTCCCTTCCTGTTAAAACTCAGGACTTGTGAAAAAACCCTCCCTATCCATAAAATTCAAATACCAGTACTGTAAAGGTACTCCAAAGTTTGCAAATTCAGTGCAACGTATATTTATTGATCAATAAACCATATGAAAACTGTAAATTCTCATACAAACTTCTGGACAACGCTACAAGACGTTTTGTAAAAGCCTACAGCTATATAAACTTTTCTCCCTCCATTCCTAACTTTTAAATGAGTATATCAATTTCAGCACAACATATTTTCCATGTTAATTCTTCTATGTAAGCTTTGAATGCTCTACATGGAAGCTTCATGTTCACTCTATTTTATGGCATATGGCGATTCCTTTCTATTGTCATAATAGAATTTCAGAGGAAGTGAATGCAAACTTATTTTCATGAATATTGAGAAATTAAGAAACCAGAGCTTGACCGACAAGCATTAATTACAACATAACTCAGGCTAAATTGCAAGACTGAACAAGAGGAAAACTTCATCCCAGTGTTGGACACTATGGCCACTCAAGTCCCTTAGAACCCGGTCTTGCAATCCATTTTGCTTTAGCATAATTTCTGCAGGCTCTTTTGGTACAAGGGCTCTCTCTTCATTATACAGAAGTTCAAAGTGTTAGGCAAAGAACAATCTTAATTTCTGACCAATACAAATAAAAGCAGCTGAATTATCTTGGAGGAAGAATGATGGCATATTTCTCTAGGGTTCACTTGATGATTTAGTTATCTTTTACTTAATGCTGTCATATCTGAAACTCAGAATCAAAGAATTTTCAACTCGATGCTGCTTGGACATAGCTACCAATAGAGGGCTTTATTTTTTTTTTTTAGTCCCCTTATGTGGGTTCAACAGACATCAGATTTAGGTGGCTCTCGAGCAGCCAGTTTAACATCCATGCAGCTCTCGAGGTTTTATATGGCTATGGCTAATTTTAGTAGAACCTCTATGCCCACAGGTTCTGGGAATTCTGAATGTACATATTTGACTCCTGAGAAATTACACTGTACTGTAAATAAAAATCCTATCACCAGGAAAATAAAGAGGAAATTCTATATGGGAAATGAAGAGCCAGGTTTTACAGTTAAGAATAGACTATCAGAAAATGCAGCCCTGAAGGGAAGTAGTAGCTGATATAGAATAGTAGAGACTCTGGGAAATAAAGTGGAGTAAAAGGACCCAAAGACAAAGATAGCACTGACATTACAAACTGTCAAAACTCGGCAGCTTCACTGCACAAAGGCAGTAGCTGCTGAAGTGAATGACTTCCTCTGCGACAGGTGATTTCCTGAAGAACATGTTAGCATCTCATAAGGACAGCTTTCTCTTCTAATCTCCATTTTTCCCTTCAGTCTCTCCCCCCCTTTCACTAGAACACTGATAAGTCATCGGGGGGGGGAGGCAGGGTGGAGGCAGGACTAAAACAGTCGAGAGACTGTATTAATCACATATATTCTTACGTTTTTTACCTTTAGAGAATATTTATATCAAAGAAAGTTTCTCTTTGTTCCAATAATGGCAGAACTGCAACAAAAGTATACAATGGTTCTATTCTGTCACAGTGTAATATATTCCCACTTTACAAGGCTGGCTGCTTACAGTTCTCCACAAAGTCTTTACCAACACTTTTCATCTCACACAGACCATTAAAACTCTTGATTGCCAAAGCATAGAGAGCCTTCAAAGATAGTGCTTGTTCTTACCTAAAAAGAGTGTTTAACAACTTAGCTCGTTGTCTGGTTCTATTTCTGTCGGTCAGATCTTTATGCCTTTATTCACAAGATAACTCATTAAAAGCCACAATTTATCTACATTTAAGCTTTAGAAGTAAAAGGTCAAATCCTGATACCCTTAGTAAATTTTTATTCAGACTTTACTCAAGAAAGACACCTATATCTATGTGCAGAAGAAAAAAAATCTGAAATGGGAATTACAGCAGAGGAATCACTGTATAGAAGGTCACACTTCATTGAAAACTGTTCTGATTTTTGCCCTTACCTGTTTTTACTTACTGATCTCAAACCAAAATAGGTGTGACTTAAAACAAGAGTCCACACAACCTTTTATGAAGGCTTGTCTGTAATCTGTTAAAGCACAGCTCATGTTGAGCAATACAATCTCTGCAGGAATTAATGCTCAGAAGGGCCTGTAGCCTATTTAGGAAACAACCTATTTTTGAAAGCGAATGTAGCACCTGAGGAAAAGAACATATTAGCTACACAATTTCAGCAATATCAGGAATTTGCCTGGTTCCATTTGAGAGTGTATTTAAGCCTCCACTAGCATAACTCGGGAAGGAGTTTTAGTTCCACAAAGAACTCACCACCCCCTGACTATATGGTAAGCTCCTATTTTGCCTTATCCTGGAATCTGATTTTTACCTCTGACCTACTTGGGTCCTAGAAATGACTTGATTGCTTTGTGCCACACTAGGAAACTGGTGCACTGATCTCCCTTAGCATAGCTTAGCAGGGAGTGGGAATCAGGTGCCCCGACACAGAAAGCTGCATTTGCATTTTACAAGGAGACATCACCATTAGCTGGTTATTAGGGCTTATGCACTGAGGACTCATAAAAATTATATACAGAATAATGCTGGAACACATTTAGAGGAGTTCAGTTAGTGCAAAGAAATCCAAATTAAATTGTTTATTCAGGAAAGAAAATACTTGACTATATACACCTTTAGCAAATATCTTTCAAGCAGGTCCAGTTGTTACAGAATACCAGGGATGTTTTTGTTGCCGTTAATTATTCCTTTAAGAGAACCAGGAAGCTGAGAATGCATCCTGTCCCAGTCCTCTCTCCTTTTAACACCCCTGAAATTAGAGTGAACCTTTCTTGTTAGATATTTGTTTTAGCTTGTGGCAGCTGAGTAGCAACATGAACTATCACCTCCTGTACTACATTTTCCCTCCAAAAATCCTTCCCAGCCTATTTCTGCTGCATCTCATTGTTTCCAGAAAGATCTCAGAAGGATTCAGGTGGACATTAGGAGAATCTTTCCATGATTAAACATAGCAAGTCATTGGGATAAATTTCTCTGGATTTTTTAAGAGAGAGAGGGTGCACTGGTTTTACCTTCTTCTGGAATCTCAGTTGTATGCCAGCAAATTAAACACCACTCCGGAGTGAAACAGGGAGGGAGATGGGCTCTGTAAGCCCCAGTTTTATATGATTCAACATGCTCTGCCATCAAAATGAGAAGTTATTCAAGGATGATTCACAGCTGCCTAGGAAGAATAAAAATAGGTCCAATCTGCAAAACTCAGATTCATAATTTACATACTGCAAAAGCAAAGTGGAGAGAGATTCAGAAATCTGGACTTAGGGACCCAGCCCTAACTTTATTGTTATATAATATTAAGTCCTAAAAACACTAGTATTAATGCCATACAAAAAAAATAATAATCAAAGTTGCTGGTAATGGACATATTTTAAGGACAAGAACTAAGTAGGCAGAAAATCAAACCATTCCCAGTGGCCCTAGATATAAACGATGAATGAGCTGTACTAATTAGCTTTAACTTACAAGTGCAGATCAGGTTAATTAAAAATAAACTTTACTACATTACGGCACTGAATGCATGCCCTTTCTTAATTCAGGTAGAGATGAATGGATATAGCAAATTTGATCTATACGTATTCACTGGGTTAATTAAAAGTCAGGCATTCATCTGCAGAAGCAGACAGAATTTTTTATTTCTACAAGGGCTGTTGGCAATTTGGGATTAAGAAAAAGATAAAGAAGAAAAAAAAAGCATCTGATCTCTGTTGTAGTTAAAAGGTTCTTTACACCAGGAAAGCTAAAACAGCACTGATGTGAGAAATGTTGACTCACAAGCAAAGGCGTATTGAATCCTGCCACACGCTCTCTTCTGCACTGGCTTTTTATTCTGCTGATACTATGGTGTCTATGGCATGAAGTTTAATTACAGATGTTGAAGTAGCCTAATAACAGTGCAATTTTACCTTTAATACGCTGAGCTACAAACTGCAGAGGTTCAGCTGCACAACACACAAGGTAAGACAGCACAGTCACCAGGAGCCAAGACCACAGACAGGGCTGACAGCCAGACACGGTGCCTTCACCATCCCCTCTGCCTTTGTGGGCTTTCACTGAGACACAGCACTACTGTCCACTTGAGGAAAATCTACACTCAAACCGCAGCCTTTTAGCTGTAAGCAGTCTTCTTGCCACGACGCTGCAACTTGCCTCTGCAGAGACTGCAGTGTGCAGCCAAAGCAGATTTACTACACTTTGTTCTTAGTTCTGCACCATGTGCATTTGCCTGCAGGCATGAACCCATTTTCACATCAGTTTATTATCAGCCTCTTGCTTAGGAAAGTCAGCCACACGGGATGCAAAATGACTAACTAAATCTGTATCTAATTTTTAAGATGATCTTGTTGGCAGAGGCTTTTGATACACCTTCAGAAGTACTGGATTCTCTCTCACCTTTCGAGGAATATTTGTTTGAGACTACAAATGATGCATTCTCTAATGTGTTACATAATCTCTTCAAACAGAAACTGTCTGTCAGGAAAAATGTTAGACAGATCTCCTCTATGTGGGGAAGCCCATAAATCGCCTTGCTCAGCAAAAAGTCAAGTATGGTCTTGTCTTACCCAGCTTCACGGAGGCTCTTCAGTGAAACTTCATCCAGCAGACACAGCAATCTTATTATGATGCTTCTGCCTCCTTCCTCCCTGAGT
This sequence comes from Chloroceryle amazona, assembly GCA_027560015.1. Taxonomy (NCBI): domain Eukaryota; kingdom Metazoa; phylum Chordata; class Aves; order Coraciiformes; family Cerylidae; genus Chloroceryle; species Chloroceryle amazona. The sequence goes on from JANHFX010002969.1 coordinate 25,515, forward strand.
GCACAAAATAGTAATTTAGATGCAAGAAAACTCAATCTGTATGATGAAGTCTTTTTCGAGAATGCTTCCTCCATAACAGCTTTCACAAATATAATGTGGACTTAGACTGATGTGCTCCAAGGCAGTGCCAAGCAGAACATCTGAACACTGCTAGACAAAGGAGCTGAAGATGGGTGGATAAACTGTGCTACTACTTGGGGAACCCTCAGCTGTCTTCAGTCCAAGCAACTTCATGCAACAGCCAAAATGGCAAAATTCACATCTAGACCTGGACAAGGTCCATTCTTGCTGGATTTCAGCCACTGCAATGTGAACGGATACTCAAAGTACATGAGAACTGGAAATGTGTGTGAGGTGAACCCAGTGCAAGAGCAAGAAGTTGGCATCTGCAAACTCTATCCCAAGCTTAGTTATTCTAGTGGATTATGAAATACAATCAAGGATGATGATGACTCTCTTCTGACAAGGCTACAAAATCTATGCTGGTTTATTCAGAAAGCTAAGAGAATTAAGGAATAATTCCTTTCTATTTTCCAGCCATTACTTTGCCTGTAAAACCGGATGACTAATTTAGCATATCCCAGAAAGCAGAAAAACAGTGCAGAATATGCTTCTTTAAGGTTGTATCCTTCATTTAAAAGAAAACTGTTGAGGAGTATAAAACTAATTCTTAGAGCTATCAGTAAGTACAGGAGAAGTATGAACTTTAATTATCTCACTGCTATACTTTTTAATAAAGATTTATTAGCAATCAGCACGACAGCAGGTTCCAAATCTTTTACTGCTGCCATTAGGATGAGGAAATATAAAACCTATTTGATTGTAAGAGGGAAAGAAGAGAATTTTAAACAAAACTGTAAGTCTAGAATACCCTGAATATCCCCAAGCTGAATTTTCTTTAAATAAAAAAAAAGGCATATATATAGCAACACAGTCCAACTCCAAGTACCTAAATCATGAGTATACTTTATTTGTAAATTTATCATTAGCAACCTAAAGCTGGTAACCTGAGGATGCAGAATAAACTGAAGTGGTTTTGCAGCACTTGTTCTGAGGGAGAGTTGAACTTTTTGGATTTTAATTTTATTGTATTTGTGAGACAGATCAGGTCATGGTTTCAGATAAAATCCTTCCTCATCAGAAAGCACCTGACATTCCAAATCAACTTTATATCAACTCAGTGTTCAGTGATGAATTCTGAGTTGTACAGAACTCATGACTTTAATGGCAAAACAAAATCACTCAGCTGGCTTCCTACTTACAGCAAGTGAACAAGACTGAAACTGTTCTGAAAACTCACTGTTGGTGTATGTTGGCATTAATAGACATCTCTTGTTGAAGACATTCCAATTCCCTTCTCACTCTTATCTTGCTTTTATGTCACATGAAAATATGCGCCACTGACATGTTCATAACTGCAAGATATTTTTTAAGAGTCTAAATGCACCTAAAATCTGAGTGAAAAACTTATTTCTGTTCACATTACACACACTTCTAAAAGACAGAGAAGCTGCGAGAACCTAGCCAGTCTACCTGCAAAATCTATAAAGATCTGTGTTGGAATTTTTTCAGTTGATAGAATTATAAATATGTGAAAAATCAAGCTATTTTGACATGCCTAAGATTGTGGGTTTACTTGAAATAGATTCTTATTTACCTTTTGGTATGGAAGAATTTGGAACTGATAGATGGAATAGTTTGACTCAGTTTGGGTATGTCACATTAGCTGGGATTTGATTATGAGTAGGAGAAAGGAGGAAAATATGATATAGGAATATATTCTCTTCTACCCTTTTGAAGTTTTAATACATATTTTAACAGTTAAATTTAACTTTACTGTGTTTGTATTACACTTGAATGCTCATTTATGGCTTTGTGCTGAGCAGTGCCATTTGAATCTTCCACACCAGTGATACCTCCCAAAATACCAATCAGCAAGTATGTTGCTGTTACTAACACTGGATAAGGGTTCAGTGTCATTTCAGCCAGCTGGTCAGGAAAAACATGAGGAAGTTTATTTTTACCTCCTCTCATCATTGTCTACTCTCCAGATGATTTGATGTTACTGGAAGACTGGAGTTGTTCCCCTAAAGCTTCTCCTGCTGGAGACAAGGTGGTCAAGGAAGAGGCAGAGAAGAGCCAGGCAGTGAAAAGCAGGGACAAGAAATGCACAGCCTGGTAACACTGGCTGCAAGTGCCATTGCATACTGCTGAGAAATGTCGAGCTGCAGTACTTTATGGAGTGGAAGAATGTCAATGCTGCCACGCTCCACTGGTTTCATAGAAGAAATTTGCTTAGTTGATACACCATAATCTTCACTGACATGAGGGGACAGAGGTGTGTAAGGCAGGCAATGAATGTAAAAATCCTGAGTCTACTGGAGTTAAGGATGCCAAATTCAGACTTTAGGAGACTCTAGACTTTGTTCTTTGTTGAAAAAGTTGAAAAGATACTAGAATATACAAACCCCATAAATACCTTAAAAAAATTACATCCCGATTAAATATTTTACAATAAAACCTCAGCTAAAAGAGAGACAGCTCTGTGGGGCTCTCTATTGGTCTGTCATTAATTATGCCCACTTCTGCTTCAGCACTACAGAAGTGTGTGACAGAGCACTGTCAAGTTTTTCTGTTGTAAAATAGCACAGTACAATTTCACTAAAGAGCACAACAGCATTTAAAATACACACACATTCACATTTATTTCTTAAAGTATTTCCTTACCAGGCAATTTTTTCTCAACTCTAATGAGGACTTCAGAAACAGTTACACAGTTGTTATGGATGCTTCAAGCGGAGGAGAAATGCCAGGAAAGGTAAAGTAATTAGGTCCTTGGTGTGAAATTAGCTGCTGCACTGCAGCCATGGAACAAATGAGAAAGTAAAAGTTCCAGACAAAATTAATTGTCTCTCATACTCGGTGATCAAGGATGTAAGCTCCACAGCACCAGGTGATAGAAAACTTCAAGCTAGTAGGAGCAAAAAATATAATGATCATAACTGCTAATGACATGTCCACCTCTGTATGTGAAACTGAAGGCAGGGAAATATCTGCCTTAATAATAGCTCGCTCTGAGGAGGAACAGTCAATATGAAACTACACTATGTGTTAATTTTCTGCTAATTGTCCCATATGTGTCACTACATACAGTGGCAAACAAAGTGTGGCAAACAAATTTTTGCCAGTTGTTTTCCTTGGCAAATAGGCCTGTCCATGCTCAAGATGCATTTTCCCCTGGTTTTCACTGCCTTCTTACGCAATGTAATAGCTACATTTCACAGCTCAGGTGATGGCTGCTTAATTTCTCTCTCCTCCAAAGCTAAGAGCAAATTCTTCATTATTTATACTTGATAATTGAAACAAGCATCTCTGCACTATTGTCTGTTAAGTACAGCAACACATATTGATCCATAATTAAATTAAATGAGAATCAATTTTTCTTTGTTTGTACAGATAAGCAGAATGAAGAACTCTTCTGAGAAAAGCAGAAAAGATTTTTAAAGGCTATAAGAAAAACATCTAAAGTGGCCCCTCGGGCCACATTGCAGTTTTGGAAAATACTCTTGCCCTGCTAGACTCAATAGGATGTTTTAACAGATTGCTGCACAGGCTCCATGAATTTCTAGCTGTGTAGTCTCAAGCTATTTTGTGCACAGAGCACGGAGAGTGCAGAAAAACAAGACTGCAGCAATATGTATGATATATTTTGTGGAAGCAACATTACAGAGGCCACTTCTGGAAATCAGTGCACAGACATCATTAATATTCACTTGCCTTTTTTTCCAGCGTGACTGTATTCCCACCTGAAAATACTGTCCATCATAAATGCATGTGCTTGGTTTGCATTTCTGGACCCGAGATGGCTCTGTCCTCAGTCAAAACTCCTGATACTACAGTGCCGGTGCTGTACAGTAATTGCGCATGTGTCTATTTAATGCTGGACACAGCACCAAAAGCCTTACACACTTCAAAGACCTGCACATCTACAGCTCACCTTCAGTACCTAAGCACAGGCACACTCAGCAAGTCACATGCTTTCAGCACATACTGTGTTCATTGCACCTATGTAATAAAATTGCTTGATTGGTTGGCTAGGTATGCCATAGCACCATCAAAAGAAGGAAACCACAGATAAATGCTAACTTCCAAATGCCTTAACTTCAGCATTATAAGCCTGATGGTATTATGGGACTACTTCATTCCCGTGAAAAGTCATGTTGTTTGTAACACAAATTCCTCAGACCCAGGGCATCTGAGGAATCCTCTCATTCTCTGTTGAACTCTAGTGACATTTCCAAATCGCCAGTAGTCCATATTGCTAAAAGCCATTTCAGAGCCTTCGTCCGAAAGTAGTGTTAAACATCAACTGATCCTAGCTAACGGCAGAACAGATTTTCAAGTACTTCTGTTTTTTTCTGCATCCTCAAATTCCCCAACTGCTACCACAAAGGAGTATCCAAAGCATTTTTCACATCAAAGTCCTTGGAATAAAATTAAGACAAGGTTGTTTCCACTTCAGCCAGGGCATACAACCATTTAAAGGAAGAAGAAAATGATAAATAGCACCATTCTGTTGAATATAAACATTGTAAATTCAGTTTTATCACATAGCCCAACGACAATTTGAAACAGAAGAATCTTAACTTGTGAGGGTGCCTGACTTGTATGGTAACTGCTGTCTAACTACAGTGAATTATTTGCTGTTGCACAGTCATGACTCGTGGCCTGTGAATACAAGAATCAATAGTCAGCGTAAGAAACTTTCAATGCACTGCTTTTCTGTGCACTAGAATACTATCCCTGGCCTCCAGCCCTGGCAAAAGTTCATCTCATTTCAGGAAAACAAAAGTTAATCCTGAAGCATTTGTTTTAGGTCCTACATATGTCACGCTGTTACAGGTCATTTAGTACACTGTATATGTGAAAGGCCCAGCTACACAGAGGTAAGCATTTACTAATTTTGACTGCTTGAACAAACATTTTATGTGTTTTACATTTGATATATGATGTGCATTCACCTGAGGCAGTATGTCTAGGAAATGTGAAAAAAACAGCCTAAGAGTGTTCAAAATCCACATACCTTGTCAGGCATCGTTAATTCTGTAACCAGGCTTACAAGGAACTGCAATCTGAGGACCACCATTGCCTGAAGGAACAGATAGAGCTATTTAAACCCCACACTCCAAAGGGTCCTGTTGTGGTTCCTGATGAAGAGTTATCACGAAAATGGAAATAAAGTAACATTGTCCTCTACAGTGCTTGCCAAAACATAATGCCCTATTGTTAAGCTACAGAACAAACGGTTACAACCAGCAAGAAAATATGCAGTGGTCCAGTCCAGAAAAGACATTGCCCAATGTTCACTCTTCCTTGCCTTGATGTGCAAATGCTAAGTGAAACCCCATCATAACACTGAAAGAAAAACTGATTAATGCAGATAAAAGCAACAACAAGTGTTCTTGTGAAGTCCAGAAATACAGAGTATGAAATTAGGGTGGGAAAAAGAGTTATAAATCCATAGAGCAAGCACTCAGCAATTCTTAACAATAGTTTCCTTTGACATTTTATATCCAATATTTGTTGAGGAAAGAAAATGTTTAAAAAACAGGGTGCAGACAATGCCAAAGATGCAATATTTTCATTTTTACTTCCCAGTGTAGCATATTTGTAGGAAAAGAGCCCACGGACCCCAGAAGAAGATGTTGACAGGTCCTGCTGCAAGAGTCAGCAAAGCCTGAGGCCCTGCAAGGGCAGTATTTCAGCAGTTCAAGGAACTTAAATGCTGCCAGGTTTGTAGCCAAAACACCTACATACCTACCTCCAGTCCTGAACACAGGCAGATTGTTCTCAATTGTTCTTTTTCGTTCTGTAAGAGAATTTTTAAAAATGAAAGAGAATTAAAGATACTCACTTTTAGATGTCGTTAATTTACAAAAAGAAGGGCTCTGAAGTTGTGGAGCTCCCAACTTTCCCTTGCCATGCTGTAGAAGCAGGTTTTACGCAGTCCCCTTGCAAATGGTCACTGCCTGCTTAAAATGGCCCATCCCCTGGCGCCCCGGGGAAGGCACAAGCCCCCTCAGGGAGGGCAGCCCCTGCACACCCCACTCTACAGCCAGCCCACCCATCTCGCCAGGGCTCTAAAGGGGAGCAGCCTGCTCCTTCCCTCAGAACAAACACCACGCAGCAGAGCACAAAGACCTTGTGCCACAATTTTCGCTAGAAAAAGCTGTTAGGATTTTTTGTGGGTTGTTTGTTTTTTTGTTTCTTTCTTTCTTTTTGGTTTGTTGTGGTGGGGTTTTTGTTTGTTTGTTTGTTTTTTAGATAGAGAGTACTTAGAGCTCTTAATTTTAAGGTGAAAGGAAAAAACACTATTGAAAATAGATCTGCCCATCCTGTCTAGTCTGCCCCGACAAGATGGCGCCTTTCCTTCAGGGCTCTTCTCAGCTCAGCTCGCACTGACAGGTGGGGGGCTTCTGGGCGGGAATGACACATAGCCCCTCGCGGGAGAAGCCTTGTTTCTGTTATGGCATCAGGGGCTCTGGGCGTGTGTCCCCAGGCCTCTGGCAGCCCCTCCAAGAGTCTCCAAAGTCACTGGGGGAGCTGCTTTGCCACACACACACTGCAGAGCTTCTGGAAGGTTCCCCTCAGCTCCCTACACCTTCCAGAAGGTTTTCCCGCCCCTGTGGCTAAACAGCCCTGAGCAGCTTTGGCAAGCGGGTCACAGCCAGCTGTGCCCACCTGCAGGGTGACTCCCCAGCAAAGAAGTGCAAGATTGAGCTTTGGAAAATGCCCTCAGTCAGTTGAACAACACAGAGAGTCTGTCGTTGAGGAAAATAGGTCACAGAGCTCCCTGTGTGGCGGCAGCCATTTGCTGAGCAGTGGCAGTGCTGAGGGAGGTGAGATGTTTGCTCTCACTGGGAGCTTTTTCTTCCCACATATCTGACTGCCTCTCAAGCTACAAATCAATTTCCCAAGGTATCCAAGAGGTGCCACTTATCTAGATATTAATGACATCCCTGCCTTCCTATAGATGCTGTATAGGGCAAAGCAGCTCTCTGTGAGACACTGAGGAAAGGTGCCTGGATCAACACAGTGCTGCTTCCTCTGGCACTGGACCCAACGTGATTCTAGTGCTTAAGTGACTGAGAAATAGAGATCATTAAAACAGGCTTTTCAGAAGTGCTGAACATTCTCTGTTTCACTGATGGTCAACAACCTCCACAGAGTGAATCTCCTCATTTTTCTTTCTTCCTTCAACTCCAAAGGAATCCATTTTGGCAGGGTGCAGAGGGGGGGAGATTTGGGCCAGCAAGCCTGCTGCCATATATTTGAATGCCATCGCTTTTTACGGCCTTGCAGTTGTGAAAACAGCCAACAGACTTCGTGCCAGCATTGCTGTAATAAGTATTCTGTGCTTTTAGAGCAAGCCTGGGCAACCTCTTATGCTTCCTCGAGACTCAGTAGGTCCCTGAGGAGAGGAATTCAGTAGATGGTATTGATGCTGCTGTTTTATTTGACAGCTGAATCTCACAATCTGGGTGTTTAAAGCAATGTGGTCAATCCTTCTTCCTCTTAAAATGGCAGCCTTGCAATTCCTTCCCACATCTACTCGGTGTCACGGGGCTGGCAGGTGATTGTTCTTCTTAAAATGGCGGCCTTACAATTTGTTCCCACGGCTGCTCGGTGTCACAGGGCTGGCAGGTGTCCGACTGACGGCCATACCTGCTGCGCTGCCTGCGAAGCGTTCAATAACAATGACTTGTAACCGTTACAGGTTAAAGAGCTTGGTGTTACAGCTTGGCACACACTTTGTTACTGAATTAGCACATGGAGAAGGAGCCAACTGAGTCCTTACACAAAATTGAAAAAATGCATATTTTATTTACCTTTTATTTTGAAGTTTCCTTTTGCCAAGTAAAAATGTAAAGTAGATAAGTTTTTTGACCAACAGCCAACTTTCAATATTACTGTCTTGTCTGCAAATGGATTAAGGGCTACAGTCATAAATTACTTATCTTTAATGTCACTCCAGCATGAATGTTGTTGCTGGCTAAATGCAAAACGTGTTTCCTGATTATTAAAAAGGATTTTTGGTGCTGAATTTTTGCAGACTGGCAAAATAATGCAGACTTATCCACACAACCCCACTACCCACTTCCTTAAAACAGTTTTTATCTTGCTCTTCCATACCTTGAGGATTTTTGAAAATTCTAATGTATCTCAGGCTTCTCCTTGGTTTTTTTAAACAACAACTTTTTTTTCTGTGTCACAGCTGAACAACACCAACAGCTGGCAGCTGCTGTGGTTAGGATCCAGACACCTTAATTTTCACTGTAGGTGTTTAAGCTAAACTGTTTTTCAGAACTCCCCATCTAGTCCTTTCCTAACTAGCGAGAGATCAGCATCTTCAGCAGAAGGTTCACACATTCCTCGAAGAGCTGGATTTAAAATGTTTTCTCTCCTGTGAATGACAACTAGACTAAAATCAGACAACAAGAGTTAGGTGACATAAGCCCATGCCTCAGTCCCCACTTGAACATAAAACGCCTTACTGCATATTTCAACTGCATATTTCAAGATGATTTTCTTTAGTGGGGCTTTGTACTCAGATAACAAAATTCTTCAGCGTTTAGGGAAGTTATGATTAATTCAAAGATTCAATCAATTTTATGATTTAACTTCAGTCGAGCAACAAGTTATTGTGAAAGTGGTTTGATCACGGTATTGTTTTTGGTTTAGTGTAATTGTAAAAGTAGAATAACTTCGTATATACTCTTAATTGCTTTTATCATGCTTTATAACAACCATCTTCTTGCAGACCGGTGTGGTTGGACTGTAAGTATATACTTTGACCGTCCTCACTTATGGACATTGTAGGAAACTGCCAATTTTGCCAGAGCTACCTGGACACACATGTAAAATTAAATCCTTTGCTTTTATGTTCTTCTACCAGCTGTGATAGGATCTGACATGACAGAACAAGTGCACAACTTTTTTCTCCCACATTCCTGGTTTTGTTCTCTTTGTTGTGTTAAGTTCAGTTATAAATAACCTGTCATAAAACCCTCTGCAGGGAAAATAAACAGTGAACGAGTTACCAACTACCTACAAATAGAACTAATAAAATAAGTATAATAAAGAAAAGCTCCATCTTAAACGAACCATGTCACTTGAAAATTTGATAGTTTTAATGATATATAATTTATCATTGATAGAAATGGAAACACTTAATTTTCTTTTGGAAAGAGAAACTGATGTGTGGAATTCATCACAATTCCTTCAGCTGATCAAACAAAGTAGCATTAGATTTAGATTGCAGTCTCAGAACTGCAATGGCAATGTATTGGATCTTGCATCATTTGCAAAAGCTCAGTACAGTTAAAAACTTGGAAAACTGTGATCAGTAGTATTTTCACTGCTGAAGTCATCTCAACCTCAAGCATATATCATCACAATGATGGTAATTTGCTCTAGAATGAGGCCCAGAAAAATGTGCGATGCCTCTGTATTCCCACTGGTGCACAATATCTATATACAGTTATGAAGAAATATATATATTACTTTGCACTACGCTGATCCTCTTAACACTTTTTGCCCTTTTACTTTATGTCCTTTTCTAGACGGTGGAAGAGGATGAAAATTATCAGCCAATAAAAACTGTAGCAAATACCAGACAAAGTAATAGAGGAGTTTAACATACTGCTGCCATTCCAAGGTCAAGCTCCTGTGACACAAATTGCTTTAGGAAAGCAAAGGTAAGTACAAACAACCAGCTGCTAAAAATAGGAATGGAGAATAAACACCCCCCTATCTGCCTTGTGGGCTGAACTGGAAATTAAGTTGCCTTAATTAATCTTCACATTGGTGTTTCAATAATATATTATATTAATAGCAGATAATATGACACATTTCCTTGTCGAACGTAGTCATGTACTAAGCAGCGCCCTGGGAGAAAATGATTGAGGAAACTGTTGAAGTGGAAAAAAAGAAGTCTTTACTACCAAGCAAGAGGGCTGAGCATGCTATTCTAGTTTTTAAGATTTTAGCATGCAGATCAAAAATGCCCACCTGGGATACTTAAAGCTTTCCTGATAGACCTGGCTAACTTTCCTAACTTTTTAACACTTGTTTAATATCTGATTTCCCATGGAATGAGAATTGTTTTCTTTTCCCAATTGGTAAATACATTAGGTATAAATAATCCACTGAACTATGGCCCTATCACAAACTGAGAATGAGCCTACCAATAAAAACCGTTCCAGTTGTGTGTGTGTCTCCCCAAACAATCCATACCTTCTAAAATTAAATTTAGGACAAAAATAGATTACTGAAGAGTGACATACCTTGTGTTCCAATTAATCAATTATTTGCTTAAGTGATTTTATATTTTACATAAAGATTTCACCAAATTCCTGGGTTGGGTTGTGTACAAATAAAATCGCAAGCACGTTTTTTACAAAACACAGTTTTTGTTTTCCCATTGTTGTATTTATTGATCTATTTGTGTTCCACAAGCATAGATTAACTTCATATTTGTGGTTACACACTTTATTCTTACAGCATGTGTTACTTCAAAAGTTTATTGAAGGACCAGATAATTTTCTGCTGAAGGGTAAAAGAGGTGTGCATCCAGAAATGGGAAGTTTGTCTGCATCTTGTCCTGGACACAAGACATAAGCCTGAGTTAAAGAAGTGGAACAAAAGGCAGAACAAAATGTGCTCTATACCCAATAGCCAAAACAAAAGTGCATTTCAAAGAAGGTAAGTGGCAATTATACCTGACATTTCCTGAACTGCATTTGATTATCCTGCAGAAGATTAGGGGGGTAGTTTCTGATCATCTTGGCTACGTTTAGAATAATTTTGTTACGATTTACAGGAGGGTTCTCTTGCTGGAATTCACTTCATAACTTCGCCTTCTTTACAAAGTTTCACGAAAACTCATTTTAAAATGTAAATTTTTCAGGCCTTGGAGAAGCAGGTGTTCTACATCTGAAAAGGCTAATCTCCCATATTATCCCTGCGGTGTAATAAAATCTGAACTGATTCAAAGAGCCTACATTTTAATGAAGTCCCATATATTTGCAATTGGCTAGGCATACCAAAAGCAAAGATGTCAGGTAGAATTTTCTCCATGAATCTGATCCCTGCTTTGGAGGTGTTATCTAGTAGCATGACTTGTAAATATTATTCACTGAGCCCATATTTACATGATTTTTAAAGTCTTCTATTGAGCACTTCTGCAAGTGCTCAAAGGGCAAAGCTTGTACAACAGTTCTCCTAAGCCAGTTCTCCATCTAGGTTCCCAAGTTATTACACAAACAAGGAACAAAAAGTAGGAAGCCAGAATATAAAAAGTTCTGTCAGAGGAAAACTAGGCACAAGAAGATTCAAGTGGTGCCATATCTCAATATTGCTGACAGTGCTTGGGTTTTACTGAAAGACAGATGATTCAGACTCAAGAGTCACCAGAGAGGCACTTCTCATGTATCTGGTTATCTTTTGTAATACAATTCATTCACATTTCATTTCTGAAAACATGAATTCATATCTGCTCGAGTAGATCATTAATCATTAATTAAAAAGAAGCCAAGAGTCACTACAGCAAACCAAAAAGGTCAGGATATTTAGCAGACCACAGGACTATGACAGCTTTTATAATCCGTGGAGATAGAAGCACAAATGGTGAAAATATTAAAAGATTATTGGATTCATACTATTCCAAGCCCTGATAATGTGCCAGACCTACCTTCCCGAGTGAGGCATGCGGAGCAATTAGTTAATCTGTGTATGGGCACATGATCTTGTTCACTGCCATTACTGAAACCCCATGACATCAGTGGCTCAGGGGCCTTATGACATCCATCAGCCTTTGAGGGTATTTAAATTCCTGATGCTCAAACTGACACAAGGATACAAATGTGGTTCTGGCTGCTGCAAGTGGAACACACCTATGTGAACAAAGATCTGTTTGTAGACTCATCAATAAATAGCACTGAACTAGTAACTTTCTATCTTAAAAAAAAATAAATCTACTAAAGCATAATCACTGCATGATCAGTAACTGAAATATTTAAAACATTTTATGATTCTCAACACAGAAAAATATAAGCAGCATGAAAACCATAGTCCCAAAGATGTTCATTATTGGTACAGAAGACACTCTATACCAACTCTAAGTAGTAGTCTGATGGAAAAAGAGCCCCTAATTAGGAAATGTGCCTTTCAGGGCACTAATCACAGTGAAGTTAGCATCATTGTAATTACAAGACAAATCCATTGACTTGGTCACAAGAGCTTCCTTTCAAAACCTTTCACCAGCTGTCAGTCTCTCCAGGCACTTAACAGCCACAGCAACTGAAGTTGCACTTCGAAACCAGTGAGTTATCTGCGATGCTGGCTTTGCATAAGTCAGTCTCAGGTGTGTAGTCCACGTCACGCTCTTGAACAGAGCACTCGGGCATGTTACTTAACTCCAATTCCCCTTTGTGTAAATGGTTATTTCTCTGTGCGTGTGTGTATGGACACTTAATAACTTGGCAGGCATTTTAGTGCCTTAGTTCTGCTAGAAGTTGTAGTATTTTCTCTTTAATGATGTCCAAACAAATTATCTGTTAAAAATAAACTGCGTGGTAGCACAGTGGGAAACGAATTTAGCAGGCGGAAGATCAAAAGGAATTAAGTACCAGAGCTCTGGCCTGCGTGCTCGTAAAAATTGATTTGACTTAATAAGTTTCACGCAAAAGGGAATTGCATTGTGTGCACTGCTTTCCTGATGATTTTTAAAAAGTGTGGGAGCAGATCTTCCCTGCTGATGCCCATTAACTATGCCCATGAATACATAAATATAAACTGGGTGCTTCACTTATTTTTCTAAACTCTTATCAGCATTTTATAGCTAAGCACACTTCACACACACACACAAAGAAACCCTGTTAACAATTGCTACTTTCCACTCATACGAAATGCACATTTCTTTTTCCCATACTGGTATTAAAAAAGTAAAGGCTCTGATTTTTAAAACATTTTTAAAAATAACTCTGTTTCAACAAAGCACGGAGGCAGCTTATCATAAGAAGGTAAAGGTAGCCATTAAAAGTACTGTCTAATGTTACTTCACGGTATTTAATGAGTTTTGGGTTTGTGTGGGTTCCCCCCGCCCTGGGTGAAAATTAGCTTGGTTTGAATCAAAAGTTCCTGTAGAACAGTAAAAATATTTAACTTACCTAAACAAGCAAGTACTTTCTGTTTACATTAAGTCTCATAATCAACCTCTAAAAGGTCTTTTAATCCTTGGATGTGAAATTCAGTCACAATGCTTACCAATCATTGCACTGATGTACTCTTGCACTCCCTCACTACAGACTCGGTGAAACTGTTGGTCTCTCGACTTTTGCCACTGTACAAAGTGCTATGACCATTTTCCTGCACAATTATTTTGCTTGTATGAGAATCTATGTGCGTGATACCTGCTTGGTGGAGCAGCCATGGCTCTTAAACACACCTGCCATTTGTTCAAGGGTGTTTTTCATATTTATGTTGATAAACCAGTAGTCTATTTCCATCTCAGTTGCTAGACAGGAACAAAGCAACAGAGTATTCCAACACCAAGAACATCTGAGGTGAAGACAAGAGTCGAACCCAGTCTAAAATGCAGAGCTTAGGTTAAGAAATGACCTTCCTTACCTGTTCTTGTCAGAGATCTCTTTGCTCCCCTATTTTATTACAGCTCTTTATCTGCTGGTTGTTCGATATACATCAGATAAACTTAACTCCGAGTTCCATCAGAGAATCATGTAACCATACAGCTGTACTTCATGAGAATCCAGGTACCACGGTGCAGTATTGGGGCAGGGGAGCAGTTGTGCTTGCCCGTTGCTCCCCAACACAAACACTGTGCATAGAACCCAGTGGTCAGAAGGCTGGGATATACTGAGAAGTTTCTTTTGGGATTACAGAGCCCCAGATGAGAGCTGCCACATTACAGAGCAGGTAGCAGAATTTGGCTGCTGGAAAACAGTCTTCTGTGTGTCACACATGAATATCAGTCTCATCTTTGTCACAAAAACTTTGTTTTCATCTGGAAAGTCAGATAAACCCACTTATGAAGATTCTTCTGGCACATCCTTCTCACTCTTTCCTGATAATCTGGTTTTGTTTGAAAAAATACTAAGAGCCAGCCTATGGTATTTCATTGACTTGGGCTCTCTAGACTTTCCTTTCAACCTGCCATACCGGAGACAAACTAAATTCAAACATGAGGTGTTGAGAATCTACCTTGATTTAAGTTAGCACCAGGAAAATAGAACTAAGCTGTTAATTACGTGATGTATTTTTTCCTTCGATAAGTGCCCAAACAAGTTGGAAATCTGTGTCTTACTACCAAAACCAGACCCCATTCAGATGCTTTTTAATATTTTATTGCACGTACCCCTTCTGAAGAGACTGTGTTTAAGGCATATATTTGTTTCTGTGTGTGCAAGTTCATTAGAGAGGCAACTGTTCATTATAATAATTTACAGGAAACTACCATCTACTTTTATGCATACTGAAAGAGTATTCACGGACAACCATGAACAAACTTTTTGTGTGGGACCTTGCACAAACAAAATGCTTTTGCCATTTGTGGTTCCGAATCAGAGACCAGGAATGTGAATATTTCTGAATCTTCTCTCAAAATCTGTTCCCTGGAGTCAGTTTCTCACCTGGAGAGCCGCATTTCCAATTCCTTCACTTGTGAATAATGACTTCAGGATCAGACCTTAAACTTTTCGCTGTTTCAAAATATGTTAAACTTTACACCGAAAGAAAACCTCTAAGGAGTGATATCACCCAAGGGGTGAATTCTGCTGTGGCAGTCAGTGCTTACATACGAGTTGTTCTAATTCTGTTGAAGTCAGCACTTCATACTGCTTTGTCCTGTAAATTAGAATGATCACAAATTATTCTTGCCTGAAAAATGCATATCCATGTGGACCTTGCTGGGGAAAAGACAAAATGAACACAGCAATATTTTCCCCTTGTTCTTATGCTGTTAATTTCATAGGCTTGCACCTATCCTGTTAAGGTAGGTGCTTAGGGGAACCAATGGCACAGGCACAGAATTCACTCTCTCCTTCGCCTTCTTCCCACCCCTCCACTGTAGCCCTTGGTTTTCCTTGTAGACTCAGACACACACGCACAAAGCCTCACAATGTCACTGGTCAGCAGGTAGAGCTGCCCTGATCAAGGCCCACTTTGATCACAGCTGATGGCACTATGAGCAGGAACAACCAGCCAAGGCTTGAGCTCTTGGGGCTCCTGACAGGAATGGCACTCAGTTTGGGAAACACCCCCCAGCGAGAGCTACCGGGAAACAGCTTCCTTTTCCCTTTTGCTCTCTCTCTCCTTTTGTTTTGTGTTTTGTGTTTGTTTTTTGTTTTGTTTTCCCAGAAGTAACTTTTACCATTAAAGTCAACATATGACACCTGGCATATTACAGCCCCACTAAAGATGAACATACGTGAACCCATCTTCTGTGCTAGACTTCCAAGAGCAAAGCTGTATTCAACTGCTAGAAATATACGCAGTTTTTCAGTGATCTTATTTAACTGCCTTTTCCCATCATACCGTATATAAAAATAGGCAAGTGCATAAACAGTATGTGTATACATATATATACAAACATGGGGAAAAAACATCTTAGCTACTCTTTGAATTCAACTTCTTATCCTTGTTTATTTAAAAGCAGTTTTACATCTTCTCCACTAACACTGCTAAAAATCTTCCCTGTAGCAGGGCAAGTGTGCTTCTCATTTATGTACTGGGTTAGGACTGTACTCTGAGAACCTATACAGAAATGCACAGGGTCTGTTTATCTGGGCAAAGAAAGGAGCACGCAGTCCAATTTGATCTAGAACCTTACTGCCCTTACTTCCAATAACATCAGCTATCACAGAACTCCTAAAGGCTGCGATCCATGCAAGATTCACTGCTAAGAGCACAGAGGAGCTCTCCCAGACTTATCTGGCAGAAGCAGCATTTATAAACCTGTATTCTTAGTGCCAACAATGGGCAGCCCAGTGCAGACCGCTACAGACTATGTTCAGAAACATCAGGCCATACTTTACTTAGACATGCCCTGAAGTAACTTTGGAAACAATTGGTAAAAACATATTCGTACTATCATAGTACACTATCACCTCTTTACAGTTGTAGATTCTTTCTCCCTTTCTCTCTTACACTGTCATGAGGAAAAAAGTGATTCCCAGTTGATACGGAAGATAAAAATCTGTAAGCATGCAAAAGGAGACAAAGTATCTTTTAAAGATTGTCATTTTTATTACTAAGAGACAGCTAACAGCTTTTAAACTTATTTCCATAATAACCATTAGCTCCTGGTGCTTTCTAAAGGGTATCAGGAACCTTGCAGGTAATTAACATCTCACTGAATGTATCAGAGTAAAACAACTGACATATAGAGAAAGTAAATTGTGCAACAAGCATCTGATCATAGTACTAATAATACAGAAAGTGAGCTGCATTTTATTATATACCCCAAAATGTCTATTTGCTATATTTCAGCCAACCATGGAGAACTTACCTTTCATTGGGAACAGATCATATAATAAATACAGTTATCAACAGTAGCTCAAAAAAACCCAAACCAACCCACCCCAAAAACTAGCACAGAATCAACCCCTACTTATCTCCCAAGGTCTAGCACCCAGCATTAAGCTGGTGAAGACATAGGAGTAGCCATAGCATGCCACGTCACCTTTTGAATAGTCTTCATCATGACAGATGTTGATTCCACCTCCGTTACACTGAGGAACTCTCTACAGGGGGCTCCTTTCATGTATGTGAACACTTGTTTTTAATTAGAAAATGCAGGACCCACCTGATTCCGAGATGAAAGTTGCAGTAAGACCAAGAACAATTAATTTATGGCAATTGCAGGCTTTTTTACTGTTGTATCAGAGCTTTTCTTAAATACCTGCTCCTGGCAGTGATGTGTGGCAGACCTGTGGGTGGGCTCCCACCAACTCCTTTAGGAGGGAACCCACTCTCAGCATCATGTACAATCTGCCTTCTGGGCAACACCACCGTAATGAAAATGAAAAATGAGTAACAAACAAAAAAAGTCAGATACATAAAAAATAAACATCACATTTATTTAAATAAAAATATACACACAGTGTACAATGGACATGGCTTACAGACAGCAATGAAACATAAATGATAAATCCTGAAATATAAAAAGAGTTGAATTGTAATAGTTGTGCTTCATTTCTCTGAGCAAACATGCACTATGCACTGAAGTCCTGTTAATGTTACTTATACATAGCCCCACGTGCTCCAGAGTATGAGACAGGAACATTACAAGGAACTTCTACACAAAATGAAAACAAGTACCAAAGTAAAATTTCTAAAATCCCAACATAAAGTCAGACCATTCATAAACAAAACAGAAGTGCTGAAAACTTTTCAAGTACTTTGCATGCATGGAAAGAGTACAAAACACCACTGCCAATAGTATGAGATTTAAGTATGAGCAGCATAGTCCAAATCTCACCACTCCAAACCCCACAGATCCAGGGTGCTCTATTATCACAGCCTGGTTTCTACCATAACTCTTTCTCCCTGTCAGCAAGCATACCCCATGCTTTATGTTTCAGCTCTTTGGAACAGGGATACATTGCTTCACAAGTGTCCTCTACACTTTATTCTTACGTTTCCTGCTTATTTGAGCCAATCTAAGTTTTTAATCTTGGATCATGAGCATCATGCTGAAAGTCGTTTTATTACTTGTTCGGTAGATGCTAAGAGAGAAAGAGCAAATGTTTGAGTGCTGCAGAGGGTAAGCTGAATGCTCTGGCAGCACAACAGTAGATATGTTGTGTGACTACAGAAAAGAAGCAATGTTCTAGAAACTGAAATCTGGGAAATGTCTCTTTTTTCTTCAAAAAAGCATTTGCACAATTTCTTTTTTTTTTCTAAACATGCAATTTACAAGGTAAGTTTGTGTTTGGAAGAACAATAGCTTATTTTAGAGCACTTTGATTGCAAACATCTGCTTTTCAGCTACAAATAAGTGAAAAGCAAGATGCCAATTCATGTCTCGGTGCACTGCCCGCACAGCAGACTTCTTTACAGTAAGAAAGCATAAATATAGATACCAATGGTTTCAAGTTTGCAACATAGACAAGTGACACAATATACGTTTTAAGATTGATTACATATACGCAACTCATTTTGCTGCACCGTTTTTACTGCAATTTCTTTATTACACTGGTTGACTTTCAATGCATTTTCTGCTTTTATAAGTGGACCATGGGACTTCCTGGAACTTGTGTTTAAACTAGAAATTAAATTATTTTCTGACACCCTTAATAGGCATATTATAACAGTGGGCTTCAAAATTGTATGTTGCACTTTTTTTACACCTAAACTAGTAGTGATGAATTACAATAACATTATAATTTATTTCACTGCAATTAAGTGAATTTTCATCAGTATTGATTGATTTAGACACAAAATGTGTTTGTTAATTTTCTTATTTCACTTACATAATGTCAAAATTCAAACAGTACAAAAATTAACATTGCAAAGGACTTCATTAAGGCTCTTTCTCGGAGCCTTAATTTTGTTTCAGCTGTCCTCCTAGATTACTCGTTCTTTATAACACATACATTGCTAGTATTCCATCAAAATACACAGCTTCACATAGACAAAAATCAGATAATGTAATTTAGAAATTCTATTTCATAATTGCTCCCTAAAAGCCAAAGTATAAACATTACCAAGGACATACTTTAAATTCCCCAAAAGATGATTTCAGAGAAAAAAGATTTGCCTGCTTAATAATGTCAGGCTATGCATGTTATGTATTATGACACTATTACAATAATCTCCGAGAAAAACCTACTTTAACTTGCTTTTCCTCATTTTTAGGCATTTTATACTAGCTCCCTATTTAGACACTAGGTCTGTGGTACAAAACCCCCACGTGAGTGTGCAATGCATTGTACAAATATTCAAAGCTAGAAGCCCGTATTCCAGGATTCCTCCTGATGACCTTATGTCTACAAATAATATCTTCTGTCAGCAAGACAGGATTTGGCTTTAGATACCAGATACATTTTTGAATGTTCACCTTCTAGCCCTTGATAACTGCCCTCCCCTCAAAGCAGATTATTTTATACATTGCCAAAGTTTTAAGAGACCAAATATGGAACATTTTCTGTGAATGTGCCACCAAAACCAATAAACTTCCCTTAACCCCTTGCAAAACACATGGTATAGCTCACTCATAAAAAGTAATTTGCTTAATTTTACTCCTCTGATACTCACAGTGAACTACAAGCAGATTTGCAAAACCTATAAAGAGTAAATGTACTCCAAGTAACATAAGTATCAACCTGCAGCAAACCCCTCTGTGTTTCTTTCTAAAAGGCAAACCACCAGTTTTGAGTCCACACTTAGCTGACAGCTCAGCTTTGATGATAAAACCTTTGCCTACATGAACCGCAATAGTCCACAGCAGGCAATGACCAAAACAGGGAAACATCTGAACCTCTGTCAGTACTGAATGAACAAACCTCATCTAAGAGACTTGGAACCACATCAGCAAGTTTTACAAGGGTCTTGTGACCTACAGAAGTGTTCCAATCAAAAAAACAGCTTGAAGAAGTTCAGCCTTATTTAGCACAAAACCCAGCCTACTCTTCTGTAATGGCCCGAGCCCGAGGGAGTTTCACTGCACCACACTTATGTGGGGTTTTCGTTTTTTCTTTTCCTTAATTATCTTTAGCAAACAAGAGATTATTTAATTACATGAGAACATACTGGAACTGGCTGTTAAAACAAAAAGAGACAGAAATTCAGTGACTTTTTTTTTTTCTCATCCAAAAACCATGACTTCAATGTGGAAAACATCTTTTATATAATAGTAACATGATAGGGATAACAGCCATCTAGAACCCAAGTGGAGTTAAAATGCCAAGGCAAGATCTTGAAAGACTATTTTCCTCTTATAAGGAAAATTCATAGAATTTTGTAGTTTGATCTTGACAGAATGCCCATGGGACAAAGAACTATAGGAACCTACATCACCCACCAGTGAATACCATCCCCTTAAGACCTTTGCAGATTGTTTCAGAATTATGGTAGGAAAGCCAGCATTCTCTGTTGTACATCTGTGGGATTATTTTAGAGGTGTGTGAGCAATTTATCACCATTTCTAAACATTTTTTTTAAGCTAATAATAAGCATGGCAGATAGTGAGGGCTAATGCAGCAATCTGACAGAACATAACCTTGCTTTCCTAGGAAGATTTGTGTTCCAGAAATCCATAAAAAAGTTTTCTACAGATCAGCTATGTTACAGTTAAAGACCAAAACAGATTTATGCACATGTTGACCAATGAGTAGTGCCATTTCTACTGGTACATAACAGGAAAAAAAACAAACAAACAACCCCAAGGCATTATATTGTCATCTGCCTGAGTTTATCTATGATGCAATGGCAACTCTTCTGACACCTATTGTTGAAATAATACATTCCAGAAAAACAAAGAAATCATTCCAGGCAGCACATTAAATAAAGGAGATAAAAAAGAAATGCACCAAAACACTATTTAACTGACCTACTTTACTTTGAAAAAAGTTCCAATTAGTTAGGTAAATATATTCTAAGGGTGAATTCCTGGCTTCACTGAAGCCAATGAATACTGGAACAAGGATCTCCTCCTGATGTTCTCCTACAAGCCCCAAAGCCTGATCTTGCAAATATATACAATGGGTATAATTTTATTAACACAATAGAACATCTCTAGTTAATCACCCAATTAGAGTTTGCAGAATCAGGCTCTTGACTACGCATCTTTACTAGTATAGTTACAGACTTATACCCAATAATTGGCATTAAAGGATTAAAGAGAACAGTAACTCTCAGTGCATCAAGATTTTTTGGGCTTCCATAGGAGCAAGCAAACATTAACTTCTTTATCCATGGCAATCAGAATTTCTTACAGATGCTCAAATTTCAAATGCAGTTTCATTAGGATAAAATTCTCACACTTCATCTCTAGATTTTTTTCTCAAAATGAATGCATTACATAAAGGTCACTAACCAGTGAATACTTGGGGTTTTTTAATTGTATTTCTCTCCAGGAGGCAGAAGGCGGCAATAAATAGATACAATTAGAAAACACAAATGTTCTTTGCAAGACAAATTTCAGGACTAACACAAGCTGGCAGAAGCATTAACGTTCATTTTTAAAGCTGATAGCTCTTCATCCTAGAGTATCTATGTGCAGCATTACAAATTCGATATAAATCAGCTGCAGTGGCTACCTAGTCCTAATACAGCAGGTTACTCCTAATTACAACATTTATCATCGGCTCTGTAAAAACATACATGTTTTTATAGCCTAAAGATACATTAACTCCTCTATACACAACTCATTTTCCCTACCACTAAAAATTTGGGGTTTAGGGTTTTGGTTTTTAGTTTTAAGTAAACGGAAACATGACAGTTCAAATTCAGGTCACCTTACTTGAAGGATTAATCCCCCCGATTTCAATGTGATTTATGCGAAAGTGAAATAAGTAGTATTTGGCTGTGGTACAGAAAGCCAAGAATGATATATCCAAATGAACTGCAAGGAATCAGAATAGAATTACTGAAATTACAGGCTGTAATTACTAAAAATATATTATGAAGTTACCATGCTTATGTAAAGAAGCACAACGCAATTACCAAAATTACATTTAGCCCAGGTATATTGACATTAGCATCTTTCATAAACACTTCTGTGAAGGATTTAATCACTAGTGATCAAGACCTCAGTGCCATGCTGGTTCCAGAAAACACTATTTCCAGCAGTAAGAGACCCCTTAAATCAAACCTGAGGTTTTAGTTCAGAGTCAGAATGCCACCAGCCAGATTGCTAACCTCAGTTCCTACAGCAAACAACATTTCCCTTTTTAATCTTTGCTCAAACGACCCAAAAAACCTAATTTCAGCCAGCTTACGAGTCATACTAAGCTTCAACTTCACAAAGAGAAGTTGAATATATTTGGGTTTGCTTTTTCATATTTCATTTCATAACAACTAACTGGAGTTATTTTAATGTAAAATGATAAAACCTGGTAAAAATAACACCTCCCTTGGTTACACATTCCCAATTAATAAGTCATAAACAGCAATTTTTATATTCACTAATTAGCGTGATGTATGCTCTTGATTACATTTTTGTTAAACTTAGGTGTCAGCTTTTCCATATGTCCCTTCTGGAGGTCTGTAGTACTTTGGGAAAGCCATCAGCTGTATCATGTTGAATGCATACTTTCTGCATTTGACATTCTTCAGTACATTCTCTATGCGGCATCCTTCTCTAGTAAAAGGGGGGAAAAAGTACAACTTCATGAAACACAGAATAAATAAATATGCTTTATTTGTTCATTGCAGAGTTTCAGCAGCAGTTGAAGTAAAAATAACAAAGATTCAACTCTACATTTTTGTTTTCCACAAGTGATGATACATCTTACAAAATTAAATCCAAGGCCAGGCCCAGTACAGTTATTGCCCTCAGAAACAGGTGATAAGTTTTCTCCCCCACCCCCCAAATATATTTGCCCTTGAGGTTTAAGTTTAGTAAAAAAAAATTAAATATTTTAATGATACATTTTGTTCTAATTCCAGAAATATATTTGCCTTTTAAACCTTCTCATACTTTTTTTTTCCTCTTCAAATTGTTTGCTGTACATATGAGAGTACACATTGCCCTAAAAATGCGTATTATAGGAATAAGGCATTTTATTAAGTCTGGCCCTAGAGATTTGTGAAGGAAAGTTTCATCTCTGCTTCATTTCCCGTATGTTTGGCTTTGCAATGAAAAAAACCCAGAGAATGGCTTTTCAAACAGCCCAATCCAACTCTCTGCTTTATAAAGGAAGGATGTTTGTTCACATACAGTACAAAAGTCACAAGTGCCAAAGTGGTGCATCAAGACAAACAGGACTTTGTTAAAAAGAATATAAAAGTGTATTGAAAGCAAAAGCAACTAAAGCAACAATTACAAACAGGTTAATTTCATTACAAAACAGAACTTGCTCTATACCATTTAGTTACTTGACAGAAAAGGGTTAGTTGTAGCAAAGTAATAACCATTTGTTAAACAAAAAAGATCCCATCAGCTAGTACCAATGAAAATAACACAATGGAAGTTAAGTCTCACAAACCATCACCCTGTAATATTTGTCAAGGGGTTAGTTTGTGTTGTGCAAATTCATTTTAATTTTTTATTTTTTGTTGTCAGACTAATTACTCTGGAAAGAGGGGTTCAAGCATTCAGGATTCCACGTGCTCTTGTATACAGTGACAGCATTGTAAGTGGGCTTTCTTTGAGCTAATTACAGTGGGAAAGCTTTACCATGAAGAGAAAGAGCAAATCAATTCACTCAATGCATAGTATACTTCTTAAGAGTCCAGAAAACCAAACCAAACCAAACCATAAGGAAAACATAGTACATTTCAGACATTTGTATCTTAAAGATGAATTCTTGGGGTCTGAGATTGTAGAAATATTACAGCATAATTCCTTTTTCTAGTTAGTTTGTTGCTGTTTGTAGAAAAGAAAGGAACACAAGTGAAATTTATTGATATTTGGCTAATAGCAAAGCAAGACTTAAAATAAGCCACACAACCAGCAAATGCGAGCTGACAAGCAGCAAGGCGACAGGATAGAAGTGTCGAGAAGTTGGCTTGTTATCAGTTAGACAGCCTGTTTCGGGATCATCCGATTCATTCAGTGCTCCCTGGGTTTGTCTGCTGTTAAACAGGGGAAGTTAGGAACAAATAGAACAGCATTTAAACAGCAAAGAAAGCCAACATGTAGGTATTTTGACAAAGTGAAACTATATAGGCATTTCGATGCAATAGATTTATGCTAAGACCTTCCAATATATAGACTGTGTTCTACAGCTGACATGGGAAGCACGTTGACGAGGTATCTGATATGCTAGTAAGCGTGCTGGGTGTCAGAGTAGCATTCAGAAGTTAGTATTAAAATAACTTATGAGATCAACTACACTATCACTAAAATGAACACACACACCAAACAGAAATGACATAAGGATGTCAAAAAAAGAAGAAATGTTAAGGAAGGAAAGAAAATAAAAGATCACAAATATGTCACAATGCAACACTGACAAAATAGTGTCTCCGTGGCACTCAAGGGTTTTCGGTCCTCCTCCACTGTTAGGAAACATATAGGCAGAAATAGAAATGGCATATGTGCTTTTCTGAAAGAGTTCACTACCCTAAAATAGCTTTAAATGATGGGAAATTGACTTCTGCAAAAATTCATCAGTGCTGGTGACTCAGTTTTGAAGTCAACAGCAGTTCTTTTTATTTAAAGGCTCACATCTACATTCCTGTCAGAAAACCACCTCATACCTAATTCAGCCAACTCATCCAGGAACTAATCCACTTGCACCGAAGTTCTACTGAATCACCACTGTACATTGCATGGCACTTTCCTACCAGAGCAGCAGGGATACTTTCAAATCACTGCCAACCTTTTCTATTGTAGTCTTAATAGCTTCTCTACAAGTAGAAGTATGCTTATTTCAACTCCACCTCCTCAATCCCTCTGAACTTAACTTTATTTGCTGACACTCTGGAGTCCCATTTATGGACTTCCTTTAAGCAGTAAGGACTGATAAGATTTTTATTCTTCTATTTACTTTCAATATTCAGGGATGAAAAGGTAACTCACCATTTTTCTCTGTGGACTTAAGAATTACACCAGAGTGCTTTTTCAGATGCATGTGTCCCAACTATGCTGTTTTTTTCAAGGAAGAAAGAGCTGGCAGACCATAGAGAGGCTGTAGGACAGTAAAAATAGTATCACACCGCCCCAGGTAAAAGAAGAAGGGTACATCAAAGACAGCAGCAGTCACTTGGTCTTGCAGAAGACCTGCCTTTCCGACTCACATGGTAAAAGGCAATGTTGAGTTTCTTGAGCTTGCATAGAGAGAGAGGTGCTAGAGCTGCACTTAGAGATGGGATCCCAGGAATGGCGGCCAATCAACACCACTCCTTGCACAATGCTCCTTTTAAAGGAGCCTTTCATGATAAGTTCTCAATTTCTTTGAGCATTCAATATCTAAGTCACATATAACAGAGGACAACCCATACTCTTTTAAATAGCAAAATAAAAATAAAATCCCTAGTATTTGAGTCTAGGTCAAAGCAATTAATGGCATCAGCATGTCTGCTGCTTTTGGGCTACAGTTTTCAAGTGTCCATGGATAGAACTTGGCCAAAACTTCCACAGTACTTTAGACAATATCACCTCAGAAACTGTCAAGGGATGAAGCTAACCAGATGTTGTGCTGACTTTATCAACATTGTGGCTTACACCAAAATAAATAATTCTGTGGTCTGTATCACACCGCTCCAGTTAACGCCTTTGTCCTAGGGTCCACCCCTAGAATTTCCTTCCTCTTCTGCTCACAGTGATAACGTTACTGTTTGTGATCAGTTGTAAGGACCAACTGTATTGTTCTTTGTTAATTTTCTCCCCTATCGTGTATTTCTCCATATTTTTAAAAGCATGCTGTTTGCTGTTTTTCCTTTTCCTTTCTTAACCTCTACAAAGTCCCCCAAGTCTACCTCACTGACCCTTTTGTACTACTCCCCCACCTCTTTTCTACTCTTTGTGGTGCGCCTGATGGTTTCAGTTTATTAAATTATGCCCACAATTGAGAGCTCTCGTTCAACACTCATAGTTCCATTTACTTCTTCCCAGTCACAGAGCCCAGGTGCTTTGGACTGTCTTTCTGACTATCTCCAGCACTGCCTTCACATGCGTGCCTATGTCAGAGCAGACACAGAGACCAAACTCTCTCTCTTTGAGAAGATCCACCTAGGCAGCAACAAAGTTCAGCATTCAGTAAGTCTGCACAGCCACTGTTAGGTACTTCCTTCTGGAGAGCCTTGCCACTGCCAGCCAACAGTTCATTCTAAGCAGGCAGAGTTACACGCTTGCAGGTTGGCCCTACACGAATAATTCCTCCTACTTCTGTGATGTGCCTTGTTCTGTTTTGCTCCATATCTCATTGGCAGCATGACTGCCTTTTATCTGTGTTGCTACAAGTCCCATTAGCATTGGGGATGTAGTGTAGATGTAATGATGGAAACACAGATAAAAGCCACTTGTTCTATTATTTTTATTTTTTTTTTAATAGAAAATCCTACAGTACATTTGTTCTTTGATATGCTGAATAGAATGATCAGTGTCTTTCAACATAAAGAGTCCTGTCTTCCCCCCAGGAAAACCACAGTGAACAGCTGATGCCCAGGGACTTCTGTTCCACAAATTAGTCACATCATTCTATGCATGATTCAATAAGACATCCTCAAAACAGTGCAAAAGGATTCTACTCCATTATTAGCCACCTAAGAACAGGCTGAGCGGAATACCTAAACATACTTTTAAATGAAGAGGAATATTTGATCATGGTCAGACGCCTTGCTAAGCTCTGCTTCCACTTTTCAATGCGCCACGGTGACAATGTTTCCTAACACATCTTCAAGTGTTCTCTGCAGTGACTAATGTATCTAGTTAAACAAAGCGAAGCCCTACACCCAGCTGTCAGCAGCATGACAACACTGCTTCCCCTGGCTCTTCAAAACCTGTACAAGTTTTACTGCAAGCAGCATGAATCCAGCCGGTGCCATGGCAGCTGGATTTATTTGGCTTCTGACTGACACTCAGCACAACCAGAACAGGGGATACTTGACCCTATCGTGACAAGAAGGCGTAGCCATGGTTTTGGATGTCCTTTCCATCACAAAATGTACTCTTATCTCTGAACTCACACCAAAGGGAAAGAAGATGACTTCCAAAATATCCAGCAAGTTTTTCTTTCACACACATATGTTACTTTAAAAGGAATAGCAGAACCTTCTAACTCTATAACGTGTGGGGTAACGAACACCTCTCTAACCTATACTAGTATTTTTATTCATTTACTTTCAAATCATTCATTTGAGGCTTACAACACGGCACAAATAGATCATAACAGCCAAGAGTGCTGTAAGTTTAACAACGATATAACCATTTCAGTCTGCCTTCTATCTCACTTCATGTTTTATCATCTTCAACTCCTATTGGGATAACGCTGCATGCCTATCAAATGAGACAAAGGCAAAACAGCAGGCATTTTCTTGTGTTTTCAAATTCAGCTGATAATTTTTCTGATAATTTTTTTGATCCTTATAAAGTCAAGCACACACATCAGGGCACATTCTGGCTTTTGATTATCAGTCACACTGACATCCCCATGCAAGGGTTTTGGAGAAAATGCATTTTAAAACTTTATTTTTTTTTTCTTTAGAACTTTTCTAGCTCCAGCTATTAATGATATTGGAAATGCTAAAATGTCCTAAAGCAGTGCTTCAGGTAGAATAGATAGGCAGCTTTCTATCGACACAAGGATCCCGTGAGCTAGCAATGACTTCAGTCTGAATTCACGTCTAACAGCACACGTATTTTCAGGGAATTTTCCTTTTTAGCAGACAGACTCAAGTAAGCAGTTTCTGAGCCTGCTGGGTTTTTCTTGTCAAACTCCAGTGCTGACACAGAAAAAAGGCAAAAGTGAGATGCTTCTCATTAATCCCATCCAATAATAGCAGCAGACATTTCTTCGAGCAGAAGGGAATGCTAACAGTTCTCAATCTTACACAATTTTGCTTACTTACCTGTTATTTTTATATAAGACTATCACAATCCAGAATTTTTAAGAAGTGGCTTCTCTAAAAAGTGTTTTGAGCCCTTTCAAAGATTTTAAACAGAATAGTCTCTGCTTGCCTTAAGAAAAAAAAAATAAAAATCACTGAAAGCAGCTTAATTTCTACATTATATATATACACTACTGTGACTCACTGAAATGCTTCAGAGAAAAATCGTTTCAACAACCAGCACTACAATTCTAGAAGGAAGCCTTAACACTTTCAGAGGAAAAGACACGGTCCTTGTGAACATCTGGTCATAATGAAGGTGCTGCACTGTGGGATCTAGAAGAATAAAATGTGATTCAGAAGGAAATCAGTAGGATCTCATCCTACTCCTGCAGTGTTGGTTGTTGAATCAGAGCAGAACTCAGCTAAAACATAGAAAAGAATATTGGGCAACAAACTTTAATGCCGAAAGATAAATTTGATACAATAAGACCTCCAACAATTTGTAAAGAAAAATAAAAATTAAAAAAAATGCTTCTGCATTGCTTCAAAATGGGAGATAGAGGAATGGAACCATCAGAGACCTTTTCTGTATCAATGATCTTTACAATAATTCTTTTTCTCATGCATGTTGTCATCAGTAACTTAATTTTTCCTCAATCGAGATGGTATTAAGTAAAGTAAAAGGTGCTAGAAATCAATCTTTGCTGCTTATGTGATCCTATAATCTCTCCTCTGGTTCAAAACAACCAGCTGGCACTATTGACACTGCCAAGCAGTCTCAGATCTAAGAAAACTGATGAATTCAGTCAGTGATTTGGATACAGATGCTATTTAAACAGAAACCAACAATACAACCAATCTGTCACACTACCCCCTGCTTTTCCTTTTGCCTTTTGCACTGCAACTTTTCCCCTATTCTTTTTGCTTTTGCTACCTTCCTCTATTTCCCTACACCTTTCTTCTTTCCCTTGTTTGGTTATCATACTTACTTTTCTAATGTCATTATTTAGGGAAAAAAAAAGGAGAGCACATCATATAAAATGAGGCTTGTCCAGTAAGATTGACCAAGCAGCAAATTCATGACATAGTCATGATGACATGACACACATATCTTGAAAAACAGTTAATATAAAGTAAACAGGTTTTTACTCAAAACTATAGCACTGTTACTCTGCATTCCCAGTGTACCCAGAGAAAAAGACTCCATTTTCAGGAGCTGGCCAGAAACAGTAGGATACTGGAAGCTCAGCTATGGCCACAGTACAGATGTTAATCACCATTATGGTTCAGTAAAGGGCAATAGATTAATTAGCACACTATCTTGCAATTACCTTGCAGCAGTACTTAATCAGATGCAAGGAGACACTTAGTCTTACACCCACTCAACCACATCCAGGAAAATCCTATTGTCTTATGTGATGACATTTGACAGACACAGATTCTTTGGAAGGAACAGCACAGTCAAAATTCAAGTTACACAGTTGCTCTTTCTTCACTCTACTGCGTATGTGCTCTCCTTGAAGTAAAGCCAATTGTAAGTGTCCAAATTTCCCACCAATTTTATCAGCTTATCTGCTTTTTAATTTCCCGGGACAAGTCAAAAAGAGGCACATCCCACACCTGCAGGCAACAGAGCAGCACACCTCACTCCTGCTTTGGGCTGTGGCAACACCTCCCTGCAACCCCACTCTGCAGCATCCTTCCTGAAAGATGCAGGGATGTGCAGATTGAATGAGGTAGTCACAGCTTATTATCTGACCATATGTCCTCTCTACGTTAAGTTCACTCTGAGATAAAATTTAGGAAAATATCCATACTTTTAAAAAGGAAAAAAAAAGCACAAAGGCATGTTATCATCTATTGTTTACTACTATGCTCTGATAAAATATCAGAGCACCATTTGTTCATTTCATAATTACAGCTCAACAATAACAAAACCAGTTCCCAAGTTAGGTATTTTGGTATTTACCAGAATTACAGAATATAGCTAGAGCTCGACTGGTTATTGCTTGACATATAATAAAGTTCCTGAAAGCACAGTACAGTTTAACCAAGACCTAGTTGTGATATCAGACCGTACCTGACAGTTTCAGCCCAAGAAAGGGGAAGGTCTAAGAGAAATATTTTGACGACTTCTTTACAAAAGCAATTTTTCTTTCAATATTGTCTCACATTTGAGCAAGTCAAAGAGAAAATGCTGAAATATTAAATGCTAGGTTAAAGATTTTTAGTTTGCTTAGACAGCATTTCAGACAGATCTGAAAATGTTAGAGTTTCCAGTTTGCTTCATTCCATTCCAAAATTGTTGGCTCACCACAGAGCAAAACCCCTCCTGTTTGTCCTTCTTTTAACATACCGTTAACTCCAAAGAATAGACAAAAGGGCAGCTTCAAGCTTTGTATCTAATATGCAAAAAACACATGGTATTTGAGAAGATACAACTCCATCAGTGGTAATCCCAGAACTCCAGAAATCTTTGCCAATTGCAAAAAATTAATATTTTCCTTTGTGACTGATACAGAATGCCTGCAAGAATGTTTTCCCACATTAAAGAGTTATTATGTAGTAAAATACTAACACTGACAAAATTCATGCAGTGAAAATATACGAAAAATAAACAAAACACTCTGGTTAGAATCTCAACCCTTTTTCCTCACTGCTGCTTTTAAGACAAGTGTGTTAGCAGTTTAATCCTACCTTCATCAGTTCCCTGCCGCTGCAGCTGAACAGCAAACCCAAGTTCAGGTTATGTGCCTATCCCCTTATCTGCCAAAATAGACTGCTGACCAGAGGCTGCCACATGGCAGCAGTCCCTCGGTCATGACAAGTCCCAAACTGCCCTGGAATCACCTAGGAGAGTGATAAAATCCACCAAAATTGTGCCTGGACACATTTAATAATTTCACTGCATAACATCACTGAGATCATGTCCCCAGTGGTTTTTAATTTACAGGCATGGGCAGAGGCTTTGAGTTCTGCAGAGTCATTCTGATAACTATGTGAGAGATTAGCTTCAGAACTGGAAAGTGATGGGTTTGTGGGAGAGATTCTTCTTTACCTGTCAAGACACAGCTGAGTGGTTTTTGAAACACCATTTTCACCTCTATTATACTCCAAGCAAAGGATTTGCCGTTTCATTCTATTTACCAATACAGCCGTGCAGTATTACACATCAATTCTACAAAGGTTTCTCTCTCTATCAAAAACTATGGTTCTAATAATCTTTCCAGACACTCTTCTATAAAATACCAGGATTACATATATGTGAAATTCTCAGGATAAAATTGCAAAATCTTTCCTGACAAACTTCTCTTGCAAGATTTGAAATTCAATCCAATGTGCAGCCTATATTAAAGCAAATGTGTTACATAACTTTCTGCAGAGAAACAGCCAAACAAAACCCCACAACCAACTCATAAGCCAAATCACGTTTCTTAGTATCTGAGCATGTGTGAAATGATAAGGACCTTCAAGTAAATTCTGAAGACACATTTCCCTTCCATAGGGTTATGTCACTACTGTAACTGGCTAGTGAGTCACACTTACTTCCAGTCTGGCTCTGCCATACCAAGAGAGTTTTACTAAAGATGTGATTATACATTTTAGCTCACATAGCACAGCGAAACATAAACCCATGATAAATTCTCTTTCCTATGTCTAATCAGGTTTTAAATACTTTCTGTTGACCATGAAAATCTTCATGAATCATCCAATTTCTTTGGCAAAGATTTCTTTTTAGCCTTTTTTCCCCTCTGGTGAGGACAAGAGGCAAAGCTGATTTAAGAGCCAGAAAAGGCTTGCTGTACAACTAAACAGTCATGCAGAATGGTGCTTAAAATCTGACAATAATTTCTGCATGTTTAAATCTATGGGTAGGATGACAAAATTAAGGTCAGAGAGATGTTGGTGTCAACCCAGGATCACTTAATCGAGGTTACATTTGTAATTCGGGTCATTTTAAGCGAGGAGGGTGTTGAAGATCACCAAGTACAAATCTGAATATTTTAACAGTGTTTTATAGCTAAAACCTCAGCTTGAGACATACAAAAGGAGGAATGTGACTGCTTCTGATTAGTGACACCTATTTACGTGATCTCGTCGTGGGGTTAACCAATGTGTGAGTCATAAAATGAATCACATGAAAGACCTGAAAACTACTCTCCATTTCAAGAAAATAATGCCAGTTCATTAATTGCTTTCAACTAACAGACTGGTATTTTTTTTTAAAAAAAAACACATTAAGTTTGAAATCTGGTCTGTTCTGATCCAAACCATTCTTTGAGCACACAGGTGTACTTATGCAAGGGGAGCTAGTAGACATTTTAGATTCCCTGATCACAAAAAATGCACGTAAACCTGATCTTAGCTAGTGCACAAGCGCTGATACCATGAGCACTAAATGCAGCACAGAAAGGTCCCCTAAGCAGGCTAGGAGTCTGTTCTCAGGAGGAAGTACTTTTCTTCCCCAAGTACCAAGGAGAAGGGCTGAAGCTGTTATCTTTGGAACAATGTATTTGCATATCCTACAAATTTATTTGTAAAGATTTTCAAATATTACTTTCTTCTGAAGAAGCAGCGAGCCAGTAGCAATGTGTGAGTATTTCCTTCTTTTCTTCCATCAGATGGGACACGGAAGTTAGCGGGAGGGTATAAATAGTCCCACACAGAGGATATAATTAGTACCTCTCTCAGATGGCAGAAGTTATCTCTGTGCACGGTGTGGCCTCCTACCCTATGATGTACATTGATTATTTTGCCTGCTGGAAGGAAAAC
Organism: Chloroceryle amazona; assembly: GCA_027560015.1. Taxonomy (NCBI): domain Eukaryota; kingdom Metazoa; phylum Chordata; class Aves; order Coraciiformes; family Cerylidae; genus Chloroceryle; species Chloroceryle amazona. The sequence continues at coordinate 58,026 of JANHFX010002969.1, forward strand.
AGCTTAAGATACATTTCAGGAAGGTATCATTTCATGGTGCTTCCAGTTCAGATAAACACTGCACCAATATTCCAGAAAAACCCTGTCTTTTGAAACAGATTCAGTGTCCCTAGAACATCACACTAAAGGAGATCGTGCTGAGGACAATTTCAGCACCTCCTATTTTACACGCTCTTCATAAGAATGCAGTTCTCAACCCAATCAAGTCCAAGGGACATCAATCCTGGCATTGCTCATGTTTCTGGTCATGTTTTTCATTAATCATCGAGCAAAACAGTAACACATTCACATGCTTGAAGTGTTTGGCTGGAGTAATTGTGAGCCAGAGGCCAGGTGGTCAAACTGAACAATCTACAGCACAGCCAAAAAGCACAGAGGTTGTTAATTAGAAACACTTCATCCTCCCCAAATGCCCATTACAATGCCAAGCCTTAAGGAATTCTGCTTCCCTTTTAATTTCTAATAAATGCTAATGTCCTTCAATTATCTTGTAAGATAGCCCACATTAACCTCCCTGGGAATGATATTGCGTTTCAGGGCCCGATGAGATGTGCCAGCATTCACAGCCCTCTCTAGCACTTGCTCGTGGCCAATGAACTATGAAAATGTGCAGCCACCAACTCTAGTCTGAGCAGGATGCTGAATTCCTAGGTTGTCAGACAGCACTTACAGGCTTCTGAAGTAACTACACAACTTCCCTTTTTAGCATATTGCACTGCTGAGAACAAAACCCAGACCAAGACACTTAAACTGCTGGAATTATCCTTTGATGTGAACACAAATATATATGGACAGGTATGCAATGTCCTTTTAAAAGGCATCTCAACTATTTTTGCAATTTAACTCTCAATTAACCTTTACCAGAAACTAAGTCAGCTTCACATCATCTCACTAGAGCCCAGCCTACACATGGAAAGGATGCTGGAATCATGCTTGTCTTGTTTTATTAGCATTTAATTCCATGTTACTTAAAAATAAATTCTGTAATGTGCCATTATTGCACTGCTACTGACAGCTTAAATAAAATCAGTAAAACACAAAAGCTGCAATTAAATGGCAAAAGTAATTTTTAAACTTTATCAGTGCTAATCTACAGGCACGTCTTGTTATCTCATGAATAGATACAGGGGGCAGAGGACTGTGGCTCGTGCACTGCTTACATACCACTAGGTTAATGATATCCCTTCTACTCCCTCACAACATGGTTAAAGCAAACAGGTAGCAGAAATGCTCTAAACTATTTTTGTTCAGTTTTGCTCTCTACACAAATACTTAAGGCAGATGAGAGGTTCAAACAAAGCTAAAGGCATGTGAGTACAGGCCAGCAATTGCACTTGTCAAGACAAGTATTTACATCAGTGCAGACAGAGTATGAAATATTCTCCATGAAATAATAAATGACATTTTTCCCAGGAATGGAACATAGTAATGAAACACATGCTGAACACTGTAGAAAATTTAAAACACAATAATCCACCCTAAACTGGAATTACCCACAGTTACTGGAAATTTAATTGACAAAAACGACAGTTTTACTTCAACCCGATAATATTCTCTTGAGTTCAGAATAATTAACAACTGAAGAAGTAAAAGAGCACCTGAGGGCAAGGAAGGAGTTATCTACCAAACATCTGCTTCCTTAAATAGGAGATATTTTATACAGAAAGTTTCCTCTCCCTCCCATTCATTCAATTTTTTAGCTGCATACTTTTACTAAGTAATACTAGCTATAAGTCAGTTCTTTTGGAAAAATAGAAACATCAAATCACAATCGTGGAAAAATTAGAACAACATTTGCTGAAACACTGAAAAAGGTTTTGAAGAAACAACTTCTACACAACTATCTACTTCAATTGGCTAAATATTTGCAGAATTCATAGCATTTCAAAAATTATGCAAGGTAACTTTGTACCCAGAAGAGCTATCAATTTAAAAAGTTTATATATAAAAAGAGCAATTTAGGCTAATGGCACTTTAAATACATTGTTCAATAGCCACTGCTCTTTAAATGAGCAAGGAAACTAACAAAAGTGGACTTTTAATGCCAAAATAGCAAACATGCCATAGTCATTTTATCATAGGAACTAAGCATATAAACAAAGGAAAGAGCCCAAATATTGGAGTGGCTGAAGCTCAAACAGCAAGTGAACAGTGTACTTTTAACCTTTTTTTTTTTTTTTTAATAATTACTGGCTTTCTTGATTACACAATAATAAATAAATTGGTGTCTAGTGTCTGGTGTCAGCAAAATCTCCCCTATGATATAATTTGCCATCCTACCTTCAATTGTATTTTCTAGGATAACTACAAAATATACTTCCAAAATCTGATCCAAATCCTCCAAAATGCAAAATATACATAATTGTATACTACCTAACCTGGAGTGGGAAGTCTGTAAGTGCCAGATGTAACAGCCCAGGCTTCCCATATGTCTACAGAAACATCCACAGGCCCCTAAATCAGGTAGTTAACCATCCACCAAGGTGCATACTGGGAACATGAATTCTTAACCTCGACATTCATCCAGTAAATAGAAATAGCTTCATTATGAGTGTTGCACCGAGTTGAACAGGCTTTGGATAAAAATTATCCAATGGTTAATTGCCCAGGTTATTTTCCCCCTTTTTTACAGAGTTTTATGATCTCCAGCCCATACCTGAACTGCCACTGCAGCACTAACAAAAAGAACCACACAAGCCTCCCGTTTTCTTTCCAGCACCATAAATACAGTTGAACACAATGGCTAACAGCATAAACTCTTAAGCTCACTTGCCTACAGACTAATTTTAAAGGACAATCTTTATTTTACTTTGTAATGCGAATAAAAAAAAAAAAAAGATTTATGAGCAAGCAATTGTCTGGTTTGGGCCACATTACAGTGTGGCACAGAACATTAAGCTTTGGAACAAGATTAAATGCCTTTTTATTTCTCTTTTGGCATTTCATAACCAATGGAGTATGGATAGCAAGTTTAAAGATTTTATTTTTGCTATAAAAGCTCATTTGACTTCTTCCTCTCCATTGTAATATGTATTCCATTTAATAAACTTTTTAATTATAAAACCCCACTAAAAATATTTCTCTATTCAAGGATTACAATTCAGAAGGGGTACGTTCCATTAGTTTTAAGTTGCAGATAGCCTCAAAAGAATTACTGAGGTAATACATTGCTTCATTTACAAAGGATTTTGGATGCTTACTGAATTTTCTAATGTGGTAGTATTTGTACAAAGCAGCTCACCGCAACAGCAGTTCTTGGTGCTTGGGGAAAGGTCTTTTGACCTCTGCTAGCCCAGTTATTCCATCTGGTTATATACTACCACAGTCCTCAGTGAAGTCCTCAGTAGAGAAAGCCACATTCCGGAAGATTTGTTACCTCATCTGTGCCTAGAAAAGCCAACTGCATGGGGAGAGGAGGCTTTTCAATTTAACTGATTGCATGGATGGCTAGTGGAGAACAGACCGGCCAAAAAGGACCCATCACAGCATCATAAAGCTCTGTGTTCCCTTTTGTGATCGTGGTGTGGCTGCTTGAAGTAGGGAACAGGACAGGGCTCACAAGAGACCTCTGATGGCAAACTGCCAGGCAGTGTCTTTTGGTGTAGTTCCTTTGACTTCGCTAGACCTATTCCAGTTTTATTTCAGGTGAAGGCTGTTTGTCAATGTTAAACACATTTGTGAGTGTTGCTTTCCAAATGGTGTTAATTGGTTTGATCATTCTCTGTTTCAGATGCTCAGTCTCTTTGTCTTGCTAACTCATTATTTCCTAGAATGGTTATGATAGCCATAATGATTACCTCCTCTTCTTTTGGGTATGTATTTAGGTAGGTCTGATTCAAGCCTAAGAGCTGAATTCCAAATGTTCTTACAATATCAACTATAACAGCGAGCAAAGCAGAAAATTTCAGTTTTTAATTTGCCCAAGAGACAAACGCTCTCAGAACAGAACCATGTCTACAAAATACCTGTGCTGTGTCTGAGCGCTTGTATAGGCATGCAGGAGATAATCAAAAGCAGAAGTTCAAGTTCATTACCACCTCATTTCAAGTTTTACCTTGGAATTAAACTGAAATTGAGACTGAAATGAGTTTCATTATCCCTATTGTGCTGCATGAAGGAAGATTCTTCGTGACATCAGGAAGAATTATTGCCTTTGGGACCGCAAGCATAGAATTTGAGACACCTCTGTCACAAAATAATTTAAAAAACCCAAACAAACAAAACCCAAACCAGCTAAGACTACAAATACCTTTCTAGACTACTGTGCTATGTGCTTGCCCAGCACCCTCTTACCAGTGAATTCCCACTGCCTGAAAGTGAGAAAGAGCCCGATTTGAAAAATGCTACTATACTGAAGTTAATTGTTCTCTGAAACACCAAGAACAATAGCTCTAACCCATTAAATGAAGCCACCAAATTTTCCCAGCATTTCTACCTCAGTAAAAACTTTATGTACAAACACGTCCCTTCACCTGAAGATAGTAAACCCACAGATCAGCACAGGGCCTGAACCTCCCAAGTCTTTTAGTGAAATTGCCAATCAAAGCTTGCAAAACTATCGGAAACCACGGCGATAAAGAAATAAAGTACTCTAAAACTGTCTCTTGGCTTGGAAAAATATCCGTAAAGCGAGTAAACCACTTTTAAAAGTTCATTTCATTACGCTGCATACGGAAACGGCAATATGTGACAAAACGAAATGCACCATTTAACACATTTCTACCTTTGCTTTCACTATAATTCTCTGTGTGCACATTACGTGCTATACCACACAGACCAACACACTTAGGAGGTAAAACTTTGCTATATTCAATGTTGCCTTGTTGAGACACCACAAAAAAGGATTTCAATCCTCTTTAGTCAGAAAACTCTTTTACTGATGTTTAATATATCAGATTAAAATGATACAAATTACAGTCAGACAGACAATAACCTTGGTCACAAAAAAGTGCTCTAATAGCTCTGCGGAGCAAAGAAAGCATGAAGCGTAAGGCCATATCCACTCTAAGGGCTTCATGAAACTGTAATCTTCCCTCCGAGAAAGGGCAGAAGGAAGTAAATTGCAGTAAGAACACAAGGCAGTATCTTACAGAATGCAGCAAGGTAGGCTAATGAGGGAAAACCAACTGTACCAAAGTAAAACAAATACCCCTCTTCTCGGCAGCACCTCTCGGGCCACTTCCACGGCACAAGAGGGGAAAATGGCACGAGGCAAAATTAACAGCATAGTAGCAGACATGTACCAGCTCACTTTAAGAATGAATTCAAGCAGGATCTTCACATGGCAAATGATGTTAATCTGCCTAACAGAAATGTCAAACTGTATTTAAAGCAACTGTCTACAGATTTGCTGATAATATAATTATAGCAGCAATTTTTTCCAGAGAAAGAGGACATAGGGAGCAACCCTCTCCCCCAGGCAGCAACACGGAATAAGAAAGCAAGAGAGGACTTTATTCATTGTGATGTTGAGGGAGGACTATCCACCAACTCAGGCAGCTGACACTCCAGTGGCATCCAGGAGGGAAAGAGGCTTTAACTGTGCAGCCAGCGCTGCTGTGTGCAGCATGGCAGCATGAACCCAAGTAGCAAAAAGGAGTGGGACAGAAGAATGATTCATGTGCAGAGTAGTGAGCATCAGTAAGCCAATGAACCTTACTTATAAGCATTGCTATTGCATGTTCATGTACAGCAACAGAACTTCTATTTAAAGCAAACCAGACAATGAGAAGAGTCTTTGCTTAAGAAAAACTAGGTCCAGATTTAATTTCCAACAAAGAAGAGTACTGGTGGTCACGAGTGACTTGATATCTCTATAACATCTTTCTCCCACTGAAAAGTGACCAAGATATAAGAACATTTAATTATCTCACCCTTTGCTTGTCAATTATAAACCTTGTGAGTTAAGAAGATTTGGCAATAAAAATGTTTGCACATCCGCTCAAACCTCAGCTCTTGACCTAACTCTCGTAGATTTATCTTGTGATTATTAAAGGAAAGGCTTTTAGTACATATGCAGCTTACCACATTAGCAGTTGCTACATGGGTAAGAAAGTGAAGAATACAATACAAATAAGAAACAGTGAGGTATTAGAAAGCTTCACATTTTTTCAGGAAACAAACTCATGTTCCATCTTTTCTGTTGTAAGATCTTAAATGAGAGAGAAGACATCCTAGAAGTACCTAGCAACATAACCATGATCATTTCAAGGGCAGCCAATAAAGCCTTTGACAGAGTGCCAGTTGAGCCATTTTAGCTGTCCCGAGGCATTCAATGTCACAGATATTTTATTAGCTGAAATATTTAACCAGTCTTTGTTAAACTAAGTGAGCTAAAAACCAAAATGAAGAAAAACCCAAAAGAAACCAGACTAAAGATGTTGATTTTTATTTTCTGGCTGAAACATATTATGAAAATAATTCCCCAAGAAACTGCTGTGGACGCTCCCATCTTTTGTTTATCACACCACCACAAGGCAGTTTGCTGGAAGTTGCTCAGCAAACTTCTGTTGCTGATTACTTGATATTCTGTAGATGCTCCACTGTGAACAGTTATGAATGAGTTATAAATGGATTTTAAAAAAAAAGAAATCAACAACTTTGGAGCAGCGAGGAGTAATTCTTGCAAGATATAAAAACCAGTAGCATTTTGACAGGAATGATACATCTCCATTAGACCTGCCAGGTTAGCCAAGACATGAACTGTTAACCAGATGATCCTAGAGCAAGCCCTTTCTTACAAATATGTGACTGTGTAATCACATTGCTCCTAAATCCTTTCTTTTTTCTTAGTAATCTAAACAAGTTCCTCATATCTGACAATGCTGAAGGTTGACAGGGGTGGGTTTGTGGCTAAAGAGAAATTATTTATTTTTTTTTTTAAAGCAAGGTGTATCTCATTGATCTACTGCTGGTAATAATTAGCTGCTGCCTTTTGAGTCTGTCTTCCTGTAGAAGCAAAGGTTACATATTAGTGCTTGCTGTGAGGGGAAGGAAGAAGCATCTGTGTATTCCTGCAACTGCTGGGCACATTGACTGAGCTCAGCTAAATTCAAATGAGGGATAAGAAACCTCAATGATTGTTAAGTTCTCACCAGTGTAAGGAAATATGCAGTCAAGTTGGAGAGAGACATGGGAGGCAGTAGCAGTAAGTTTTAGACCTGTCAATAACAGTGTTTGTATTAAAATTACAGATGTTCAGAATATTTCAAGAGTTATCAAATTACCACCCCACACACCTCCCCAAGTGCTATTTTCTTCTTTAAGAACTTAAAAATAGAAAAAGGCTACAAGTAACTGACTCAAAAAAATCAACAATACCCCTAATACCATAACATTATGAAATATTCTACACAAAAGTGAAGCTTCTGGGTACCACAGGCAGAGGCATCTCCTGTCTCATTAACAAGTAATCTGTCAGGGAGGCTGGGTCAGATACCCAAACAATTTGATCACATAACAGAAGTTATAGGGACCAGTGATTCACTTCCCGCCTTCTGACATCCCCCATCTATGGAGCTTGAACTTTGGCTAAGCCTTGCTTGGGATCCTATGGCCCTGCATGTGTAGAAATTCGTCTCAAGCACCTTCCTAGGGCGTTAGGAGCATCTCCAGCAGAGGAGGAAAGGCAGGTACTTCTCCCACTGCTGGAAGATAACACACATGTGGCAACATTCACGCTGGGGAGAGAAGGTAAGCTGGTAGGGAAGTAAGTCCACCGCAGGGCACAAAACCAGCACTGAAGACGCACAGCCAAACCAGTGCCCAGGGACTTGGGCATTAAGTATGTTTAGAGTCATGATACAACTATAGCACCACTAAGCCCCAAGGCTGCAGAAACCGCTTTAACTGTTATAACAGGAGTCAACTGTGGAGGGATTTGGCTGTGCATATTTGGAGGACTCCAACCTTTCCTTTGCATTAACTTCCTTATAAACACATACTCTCTATTACTACACATTATACTAGAGGCTTAGGCTATTAAGAATTCCAGTTCCCCAAATTATCTCCCAAATTTATCTCTGAACAATCCAGAGCACAGGCTAGCAATATAATTCTGCTGGCTCTGTTACTGGGTGTAGCTCCAGCCAACTACAGATAACATCTTGGAAGTAGGAAATCCATAATAAGTGCATAATAGTCCAAATGGAAACTCCTTTGGTCATTCCACTGCAAACAGCTATCAGGACTTGCACCACAAGGCAACATCACAAAGTAAGTTCTTGCTGCTAGCTGTGCCACTGAAAGGCTGCCAGTGGTTGCTGAAATGAGAACCACACATTTACAAGATGTCACTCATCAAATAAATCAGACCTGCCACAGAAAGTTTTAACTAGAAACCACTTCTAAAACTCACTCCTGAACTAAGCTCAGCAAGGCTACTGTCAAAGGAGCTCTTCAAAATATCATACACCAGGGTGATAGTGCAGGAGAGAAAGAAACAGGGAAATGCTCACTGGAAAGGAAAAATAGAGCAGTGGACTGATGGAAAAACAAACAAAAACTCAACCAAGGAAGCTGATGGAAGAAAACTGGGATAGGAATGGTGGATGAGAAAAGATGATCATCTGGGCAGGAGTATTCCTACTTAAGAAATTACATTGGATGAAGGGATTAAGGGAGCCTCAGACAAGAGCAAAAACAGTCCTAGAAGCATCTGTTACCTGCTTTTTACACAAGACAAGTTAAGCTGTAGCCTGACACTGTACCAATCTTTCTCTTGAAGAAATTCAGAATTTTCTATGACCAAATGGCTTTCTGGAATAGCAGCTTGTTGCTACTTTTCTCTGTGTTCCCTCCAACTTCTCCACAGTCTGTACATGGCTGAGACGGCAGGAAGGGAGTTACGAGCTCTCCCTGCCCATGTTATACTATTCTGAGAAGAATATGTTTTTAGAGGCAGATAAATTCTTGAAGAGATCGGATCAGTGATAAGTTTAGCAGCTATTGTATGCTATTACTATGCTCTTATTCTCATTTCCTGCTTCTTTCTTATCTGAAATTTAGACTTGGCAATGTTGGTTGATTTCTCTGCGAGATTTAGTTTTATGTGGTCAAAGCCAGGGTAATTCAGTTGTAGCACATGGAGCTTTAACAGATAACAAATATGCATGCAGGGCTTCTCCCACACACTTTCCCCAAAAAATCATAATAGAGGTAAAATGGAACAGGAAGAACCCAACTATTACTCACTCTGGTGAGTATAATGCAACGAGTTTCTGACTTCAGGTGAGACCTAGTCTTTCACGGAAGTTCTGAATAAGCAATCACATAAGTGCTAAAGCACCAAAAGAGAATCTCAGAAGTGAACACCAAAGAGTATTCTCAGATAATCTGGCTGCTTGCACGCTAGATCTGCCTAACCATGGCAAGTGAAGTCCAGACAAATGATGGTACTGTAATCACAGAATGGCTTAGGCTGGAAGGGACCTTAGACATCATCTAATCCAACCTCCCCGCCATGGTGTGGGATTGTCATACCTAATCTATGTATGACAAAAGTGACAGAAACACTTTACATTAGAAGAGCCTTTTTAGGAGTGCAAATAGTGTAAGCACTTTCCTTTTCCTTTTTAAGTTGAGATGCAGTGTTTAAATTCACTGCTGTGCTATCAAGAATCCAAACAGAGACTGTGGTACTAAACGCCAAAGCAAATTTACTGGATATGGCTTTTTTGTTTGGCTGGTTTTGAAAACTAAGTGATCAGAGTGTGCACCTGGAACTTGGTTACATACCCTTCTCACTGCCTATACCGACAAACTAAAACAGTCATCGAGAGGGAAGGCGTAGCCCAATTCCCTGTACTCCCATTCGGGTAAAGATAGGGCAGATCCTCTATGAGCTGGTTAACAACACCTCACTGAGAAAGTCCAAATCAGAGAAGAACAACTCAGACTAAGGCAAGATTTTGGTTAGAATTCCATTAAATCTGGTTCTCTTTCGGAGAATTGTTTCACATGCATCCTTAAGTCAATGGGCAAAGACTCGTTCAGAAAAAAGATCACAGGAAATCAAGGTTTTTTTTCTTGTTTAAAAAGCTAAAACCCAAACATGGCCAAACACTTTCTTTCTAATGGAAAAGGAACATTTATTGTTTTTCCTGTAATACATTGATATATTTATTTCTATTGATATTCATGTAATAAATTGATATATATTGATGTATGTTAGTGTGCATTACTACTCTGTAGTTAGAATTTACTGTCGCATTCCAAACCCTCTTGAAGTACAACCTTTGCTACGTAACTGCTGAAAAAGAAGCAGGTGCATTTCAAGGACTCAAGCAGCTAACACCGGTGTCAGGATTTAGAAATACAGATTGTGAACGGTGATGCCTTTCCCCCAGAGACTGACAGGAAAACTATGCATTTGTTTCAGAAATGCTGGTTCACTGTCTGCTGAAAAGCTAAGTGTTTTGGTGATGTAGCCTGGGTCACATCTCTAAATATTCTTCGTAAAAGGTGGCAAAGCTTTTTACTGTTTCCGCTTGAACACTCCCTTACTTTTCAGTGAGAAGCAAAAAAGGCAGCTTTGGTTTTTTTTGAGATTATTACTAGCACTGCCACGCGGAAGAGCAGGGTTTGATATTCTGCACCAAGGTAATAAAAGTATGAGAGAGGTAACTATTTTAAGAGCCTGCTCCTGCAAGAATCTCCTATCACCGCTTCCTAACAACACCTTGTTAAAATTCAGCACGTATATGCTTTGAGGATTCAATCTATGCAGAATGTCTGCCAGGTCAAGAGGTCAGACAAGACTTTTTCTTGCTGTTCTTCTCCCTGGCAGATGGTGACCACTGCAATAAGAAGCAAAAGCAATGAGGCAGGGAGATTGTCTCTGCTGTTCTCTATCATTAACGAGACCAACGCCCAAGCTCTGAAGAAGAGGAGGAAAACAAAGGCAGCCACACGTGTCACAGAGGAGGAAGGAGCAACCAGAGGGAAACACTCAAGCAATAGTCTGGTGAAAGAGGAAGATGAAAAAGTTCTCATGACAGAGTTGTCAGGCCTCTGACTGAGGTGTTGACCAGAAAGAAGTCTGAAATGAGTATTTGGGAAGAAATTGAAGAAATGAGGTACAGGAGAAATGAAACTTTTACAGTCAGCTAGAGAACATCTTGGACTTGAACATCTGACCACAGCTAAACAGACAAAATGTGTGAGACTGTATTACAAAACAACAGCCAATTTTACTTAATTTGTCCATGTAGAAACCTGAACCTCATGGACAACCTTCCCGAGCCTGACATGAAACAAAGTGTGTTTGTTTCCTTTGTTGTTAGTGGTTTGGTTTTTTTGGCTTTAAGACTTAAAAAACAGATAACTTTTTAAAAGACACATCATAAAGATCAGTTCTGTGAAACTGAGCATTCATATTAGAAAAACTTATACTTAAGGCAGCCTTTTCAAGCTACTATTTGGTATTTTATCATTAACGGTTATCTGCAATTCTCCTCCTCCTTCCAGAAAGATACTGAGAAATAGACCTTTATTATAAAAGGCATCAATAAGGTGCCAATTGCATTGATTCTTACTACATTTTGTAACCATCTCTCTCCATTTTGCTTTCTTTACCTCTGCACGCTGTGGCTGAAAAAAAAAAAGGTAGTAATTTAGTCTTAGACAACAAAATTTATGGTGGTTCAATGCAGTGAAATTGGACCTTGCTGTTATTTAATGCCAGGTCTCTTTTCAATACATTAGGTAATGGAAATATTTGTATCTAAAGTCTGTACCTCAAAATAGAAATGTTAAGTTTCTAAAGAACCATAGAATGATGGAAAAAATTATGCTGGAAGCCAGGCTCCCCCTTTTATGTTTTGATTGGTGTTTTTTTACACTATGCTAATACTCTCAGGAAAAAAAAAGGTGGGAAGGTCAGATAGGCAAGAAAAAGAGATCAGAAAAGATGTGCTTCCTCTTCTGCATGACCCCTCAAATGCTGCCACCTATTACCACAAACTCACAGGGCCAGGGAGAAAGCAGGGAGATGGGAGAAAGAGTAAGATTTGCATCTGTATCTCAGTCACTCATCCTGTCCCTCTGCTCCTGCTTCCCTGCCCACAAAGCAATCACGACACTTCGTTGGTTGGTATTGGCCCTTCTGTGGCCAAGGTCCATCTGAGTTTGGACCTATAGATTCTGCCCAGAACATCTGACAGTCCCCGGTAAAAGAACTATTACAGCCATCCCTCCTTCACAACTCACCCAGCTTTAAGATGATCTTAAAGAAAAGATGCCCTCAATCAGCTCTTTAGAAAGAAAGCTATTTGCTTCACAACTGGGCCACCAAAAGCCCATGCATTGTTGCCCAGTCCATTCACTCTCTGTATTTGTGCTTCAATCAGATTTTTGAAAGGCAATTTATCTAAAATAATCTGAAATATCCTTGACTGCTATTTCAAGTGAAACTATGTGTCCTCCATTGAGTCAAATTTGGTATTCAATGTTGGAAATATCTGACAGGTGGTGTGCCCTGCTAAGAATGACGGTAAAGCTGAAAGCCTAGAGGCTTCACCAGAGTCTTTCATTTGCCTGTTTTTTCTTTTGAGGCTGTACTGGAAACATGCTCAAAATGCAGGAGATTCTGCAGTCACTCACTACCCAAGGTCTCCAAAAGGGGCCCTGTCACTGAAACATTAAAATCAAATCAGTTCAGAAAGGAAATAAGAAAAAAAATAAATTCAAATTAGTTTTACAGAACTGCTTTACAGTGTCCTGCCTACCAGGGTCCAACCTTCCTAAAGCAGTGGCCAGCTCTAAAGTAGAACTGTCTGACAGATACTGCAATGAACTCGGGTAAACCAGTTTTGTCTCTCTATCACCTCTTGGAATATAGCTTCACATATTCACAGATGCCCAGAAGACAAAATCATATATAACACATTTTAAGTGATAAAGCTTGAATTCCTATCGTTTCACTACATTTTTCATAAGCTAAAGGGACAAGTAATGGAGGAAGTTTTGTACAGCATTATTTTTTTCTTTTTACGAAGCGATAAACATCATACAGTTATCACTGAAAGACACTGATTCCACTTAACAAAGTCATTAGGTAACAGCTACTGGCAGTATTTTCCAAAGCAGCATTGTGCAATGTACACTGAAACAAACACACTGAAACATCTGAAACTGCCTCTGGCTTGCTCAACATTTTATGGACAGCAGAGAAGCTGAAAAGCAGCAGCACACAGATGTCCAGCATCTCCAAACTTCTGGTGGCAAGAATGCACGAACCCGTAAGCACACGCTTCCCTTTTACAACAGCCAGCAAAGCTGTGTCAGCAACGGCAGGAAATGAAAGAGCTTTACAGCTACACAGGCACCTTTATAATTTTCAGATCTCTAAATTATGGCCTTTTCAATAAAGGCTGCTTTTGAATCACCATCTACTTTTGTAACTCACTTTGTTTCTCAGTACCCTCTATCTCCTACTGTTAACTCTTGAAAGAAGCTTTTCAAAGATCAATCCAGTCTGTTAAGATTCTGGATGTTAAAATTGAATTTTTCTTGTCTACTTGTTCGTTTGAAAGGCTTAGAAGTGACTTGTGGCAATCAGCATAAAGAGATTTGATTGACAGAGTTTAACTAAGTGATCTAGAGAAGATTCATCAGGGGAAAATTGCTAAAATTATACATTAAACAGCAAGCAGAGCTTTTCTCTACCTGCTCTTAAAACAAAATAAGTTCCTTTAGATGTGAAAAATCATTCTAAAAGCTTCCACAAGCAGTCAATAAAAAGCTTATAAATGCACAGCGTAATCTCTTAAATAACACTCCACAATAGTAATCAAATAAAAAGAAAGGATAAAAGGACAAGCATCACACCCACTACCAAACAAGCCCGTTGACCTCATTCACACAAACTTCAAAAGTGTAGCTGCCAGCCTTCCCTCAAGTAAAATACTGGAGATTTAGTTGAAATGCCATTATATCTCTTCCTGTGGAAATTATGGCTTTTTTACCCCCCTCTCTTTTGACTGGCTATTCTTTCCTTCCCAGTTTGCTCTCTCAAATTGCCTTTCTCCGAAATTCGCCTTTCTCTGTCTGTCTACAAGAGGAGAGCCCAGCTGGAAGGTCCTTGCCTCACTGCCTAGTCGGTGGCAGAGAGGGAGGAAAGCCTGCATCATTCCCAGTGCTGCTCCATAAGCACCTCCAGAACAGATGAGCAGTGGGGAAGGAAAAACAGCCCCTGATGAATGTCTGTAGCACCAAAGATGGAAAGAAAACCCCCACAAAAAAAACCCCAGCACTCAAATACAGCTCCTAAAATTGTCTGACCAACTCTCAGTGAGACTACCATGGAGTTAAGTGCTGTGTGTCCCCATTTGACATTTTTATCCTTCCATTCTGAATTTTTGGGCTGTCATTCACCAGCTCTTGAGAAAAAACATTGGCTGCTCATTTCTTTTTTAACATCCAGTTGTGTGAACAGCATTACACAGGCAGAAACTAGCATAGGTAAAAGATCTATTTATTTATTATCCTGAGGGTGCAGGTTATTTTCTGTGCTACTGCCACTACTTGCAAGGGCCTCGCTTTAGGTCCCAGACAATCCTGCCACCCAAGTCAAAATGATTCCTTCCATCCAACAAAGCATCTACATCAATTCAAGGCTGTTTCAAATTCATTTACAGGATAACAGCAGGACAAAGCTTTTCTCTGTTTAAAACTACAACAAACCCACAGAATTAATATTTTTGTGATGGTTCTTCATACACCAATCTGCTTACTTATTTCTTTAAATTTTCTACAGATTTTCTGGGCTTTTCACCCTTTTTGTTTGGTGACTCTAATTTATTGTTATCTGAAAATATAGCTCAGGTGTTAATCTTATCAGCTTTCAGATCACATATGTGATATAGAAGCACTCAGTCACATTTTAGTCTACACAAACCTACACTTTTCTCATAACAAGTTAATTTTTATAAATATCAAGGCTTTTTGTTTTTCTTCTTAATCAGGTTTATATTTGTGTAACTTTTCCAATCTTACTACTCAATGCTATTCTAACATAATAATGACTTTATATAATTAGCTTGTCTGTATCTGGTGATTTACTGCAGCTTACCCGCTTTCGGATTTATTGGAGACATAAAAGAAAAAAACAAACCATATTTGAAATGTCGACATAAATGAAGTTTAACACAGAAAACTCAGAAATTTTTCATTAATGATAAAACATGTACTTATGAAAGACTGCACACAAGTCATTCACTCACTGAAATACTGCAGGGACTAAGGGATTTATGCAAGCTAATGATACATACAAAATGAGACATCTCAGTTTAATGCATCACACTGCACTAGCATCTCGCAAACCAGTTCTACAATCTCCAACTCTACAAACTCAACCGCCTCAGTCCTCTGCTCAATTACTCTTTGTCAATATGACCTTTTTTCTTTAGAATATCTGTCTGTGCCAACAGACAAAAGGGCCCTACATATGTAAGCCTACAGTATTAATCTAGAAATTAAACACCTAAACTCATGGTACTAAATACTAAGGTGAAGAATTATCACTTTTAAAGTGATTGTTTCCTTAGTAGGATCTTTGCCAATCCAACATGTAAACAATTTGTGTTTCACATGAGTGAGATATGAGTCAGTTACTTCTTTGCAGGCAGACCAGAGTATTTTCTATTAGTTTTGCAGTGACCTCTGTTCTATATTATTTGAATGTTGTGGATACATTTTTCTTTTAAACACTTCTAGAAAATACAATGCAGTACTCGTTAAAGCCAATGATGAAGGTTTCTTTAGAGAATATAGCGTCTGGGTTCATTTTATGGTCAAAACTTGTATACTTAATATTTTTTTATTCATCAAAGATTCAAATAATCAGAAATCCTTACATCTTAACTGCACGCAGCTGATAACAGCCTCAATTTCTGCATAGTTGTAATTTAGAATAAAACATTTTTTATTTTTCTTTTTAAGCCCAGTAAAGATTTGATCAGATATTAGTAGAACCTATCAGCCCAAACCCACTTGGGTGTGTCTCATTTTTAGTAACACAAGCAATAAGAATTGTCATCTGTAATAAATGCTTATTCTACTTTCACAATATTTATCTGAATTTTATACAAATGATTTAATAAGTGTGTAAACATTAAAAAAAATTTAAAACAGAAAAAACTTTTTTTCACAGAAAATACAGTCATTATCATTTTAAGCCTCATGAAAGCCTAAGAAATTGTTAAAATATCTGCTATTTACCTTTGTCAAACTCTACAGTCAGTGAAGTAACACAGGGTTTCACAAATCTATCTCAGATACTGCTCATTCGCGATGAAGTGCTCAGTTGTAAAGACCTTGCATGCAGAAGTGACTTACCAGCTGGCATGCTGCTGGTCAGTGCTCTGCTCAGTCAGGACTGGGGCCTATCGCGCATTTGCAAACAGCTTTAGACCACTCTGTCCTGTAGCTCCTGGCTTAGCTCAAAATGCAAGGGTCATGCAAAAAATCTCCACATACCTTCTCATACAATCCAGCGCCCGAATAAAGAAGTCTTTGTGAAGCTGATGCTCGTCTCTCAAGATGGAGCACTGCTCCAGCGTCACTGACATGGATGTCCGGTCTTTGGCACTTTTGCAACAGGTGAAACGGACTCCGTTCAGCTTACGGCAAATCTGAAACACGGGCAGATGTCAAAGGGTTGTCCTTTTCACACCTCGTGTTCTCTACACACCAGGCAGACTGTGAACCTCCCACAATTCTACAGTCACGCACAATGAATACAGAAAACTACAGCATTTCCCAAGAACAAAATAGAAATTAAAAGTTACTAACTCCAACATGGATCAGTCTTTGTAGTTAAATCAGTTATTAGAGCTGCCTCAGAGATTTTCATATTCTAAGGACTGTGCCTGACACAGTGTCACAAAAGGTGAAAGTGTTGTGCTGAGGACTGTTAATTTGTCTTTCATTTATGAAGCAGCAGCATTAACACCGTACAAAAATAGTACCAAAAGATGGTAGCTACTGATCTATAGCGCCATTTCTTTCCAATTTGTCCAAAGGACACATTTTAAAAGCGGACCTTCATGGCTTTCTTGAGCAGGACAAGCCTCCAAATAACCTGCCCACTGGTGAAAAAGGAGCCCTTACTGATTTTATGAAAGTGCTGCACACAATCTTGTACTGCAGTCACAATAAAGTCTTTCTCCTGCCCACCTCAGCACCCTGCCTCAGTGAAAGCAAGAAAATGATGGTGGACCTGACAACAAAACAACCATTTACAGTTCTTGCAGTTTAAGCAAGTCTCCATGTACTACAGTTCACCAAACCATTGAGTCCAATTTCCGGAACTTGAAAAGAAAACTATCTGCGTTAGCCTACACTACTGGAAAAGGGAAAGTTGCTTCATTTTTCTGTGACACCCACCCTATTCAATTAAAGCTTAATTCTCTGAACACCCAGTGGATGCTGTAAAAAGTGAAGAAAACCTTTACCAAGTCTTAGCTCAGAGTCACGCATGTAAAGGACTAACTTCTCACGAGGGTATGGATCCAGACAAATCTGAACATTCTGATTAAGAATCGATCTGTGATTACACCAGCCCCTTAGTTTATACTTTGAGTTCAAACAAGATTTTACTAGAAAAATAAAAATTTGAAGGAGAGCTGGTGTGCCCAAGTGTGGCTTTGCTTTGCTTGCTCTTGTCCCTGGACAATCATAGCTATAACAATATCAGAAAAGGAAATAGGTACGAGAATAGGGC